>CM023454.1:18089737-18389737 GCA_013339765.2 Haemaphysalis longicornis
AAATCAAGCAACCAAAATTTTTAATAACGGAACGCTGCAAATAACAATTCAGTGAAAATTTTGGAACCACTACGACGACCCGCCGCGGTGGCTCAGTGGCTAGGCGTTGCGCTGCTGAGCACGGAGTCGCGGGCTCGATTCCCGGCCGTGGCAGCCGATTTTTTGATGAAGGCGACAAGCAAATCCGGCCATGTGCACGAGATTTCGGCGCACGTTAAAGATCCACAGGTGGTCCCAATTAATCCGGAGCCCTCCACTACGCGCGCCTCATCGCCTGCGTTGCGTCGGCGCGTTAAACCCATAATAAAATCAATCAATAAAAACCACAGAAGAAAGTATGCATTAAACTTTTTAGGACCCCATTTTTAAGGCCATGCTAGTGCTTCAGATAGTTTATTCCTTCTAACTAGTTTTCTTTTTTTTTTCAACGATCCCTACTACTTTGATCGCTCCGTATTTCAAGATGCCTTGACAGCTGACTTTCTGTGAAGCAAGAAATCGGGTGCGGCCTTGCCTTGCGCCATTAAACACTAACCACCATCATCAAATTGGGTGCGACCTTGTCAGGCGTAGCTTAATGCTGCATGCAATACCTCAGATATCATAGTTTAGGGCACTTCCTTACAAACATAGCTTTGCACCTGCCGGTTGTTCTTGGTAAGTATAGCGATTCCACAAAATTCAAAACTTCAGCTTCGGAGCTTTCTGTGTAAAATCATTCACTTGTTCGTTGTTGGGGTAAGCGGTATCTGCTCTCTCGTTATCCTCTCTTGTGACGGTTGCCTTGTTAACGTTTGAAGGAAAGAATTTGCTGAGACGCCTAATCTCTAGCTCCCGCTAATATAATTCATCGACGCTTCTTTTGGTGGCCCGTCTTATGCGTCCATGTTTGCAGTGCACACGGTAGTCAAGAATCTCTCTGCTTAAGCCACCAGAAAGTGAGCCAGTTTGATTGATTCAAATCGTACAGTGCTATCATAATCAGATTGCACACACTCCACAGAGCGGTCGCAGAAGCGTCCAGCGTCGTTTAAGCATATTTTGGTGTATAAAAATCCGCATTCACAAAACCGAATCTTTTTGGCTTCTTTGATGTCATCTGTGTTTTCGATTTACTTCCGAACACACAAGCCCCGAATTTTCGTCGAGGTGCTTCGAACTGTCAGCTATAGCCGCCTTTCAGGTTTGATGGGTTAGTAAAAAAATTGGAAAAAGGCTGTAAGTGGCTAGAAAGCTGACAGGCCGTCAAAACCGTGTAAGGAAGGTACCAGTCATTGGGAATATATCCGACTCTTCTGGCCGTTCAAAAAAATAACTCACAAAAGTCTTAGTTGCCATAGTAAAGCAAGAGAAGGGCGCTTAAATTCTTTTGTGTGAAATCAATGCGAAGAAAATGCTGCAGGCTGAAAAAAGAAACATCTGCAATGACAAAATGGCGACTAACAACACAGCGTGCTCTCCAAACATGCAAAAGCGCGGAGAAATTCTTCGCTAGAAATCAAGTTGAAATACGATACCCTGTCTGCCGCCTCTGAGCCATCAGTGCTTAGTATTTAAATGCGTTCTTGCTTCCGTACTTCGCAAATATTTAAGAATTCAGACTTAGTTCAAACAGCACCCTCATGCTCGCAGTGACGTCATGTCCGGCATAGCCGACGCATGCCTGGTAGCTGCGTATTGTACTTCTGTACGGCCTTCTGCCGCTGCTGTGATAGCGACCCACTACTGACCCACTGCCTGCGATTAGGTAAATCATTAGTGGATCCTTCCTGGGGCCAAGAAGGGACGACTAACACGTTGCCCACGTGTGTATGACCACTGATTGACCGAGCAGTGATGCGCCACTTGTGACCCTTGGATATGACTAATCGGTTTCTAAGTCACTAGTATTTTGTTGCCAATGGTCTGCAGCAATCTTTCGTAGCCAGGGGGTCATAACTGTGAGTACCAGTGATAACCTACTCTTTACTGAGGGGGTTACTATTGTGTTTCCAACCAGTGACCCCATTGTGTCCCGCGGGTTGGAAGGTAGTGGGTCCCAGTTGGGTCAAAAGGAATTTGGTAGTCTTGGGACATAAGTGAGACACCCACCTTCTGGCTAGAAGTGGGTCATCTCTAACAATTCACACAAAGGAAGGTCCCAAATTTAAGAAATAAGAGTGGCTGACCAGGTGCTCTAGGGTAGGTTACTAGTTTTGAACCAGTAGTGACCCAGTGGCAACCCATTTGTTAGTCACACTGAATGTGAAGAGTGACGCATTCGCGTGTCACCTATGTATTGATCCGTATCGTTTCATCGGTGGTTGTAGTTGCTAGGGAGTCAGTAGCACAACAGCGAGCAAACGCACTGGTGGTGCATCAGCTACTTCTAGAATTTAGGTCCAGCCTGATTACGGACACAAATGTGCAAAAATGCCTTCCACAGCCTACAAAATATTACCGCATTTACATACGGTACCACCAACATCATCTGTTATGCTAAATAAAATTTTAAAAACCCTGTATAAAAATGCCGTAACTCCCATAATTCTTTTTGGAAAATATCAAGCAAACACCCTTGCTTGTCTCACACTAGGTATCACAATGACTCTCACGGACAATGCAGGTGGCCTCTTTGGTGCGCTTATCGGTGGTTCCCAAGCTGGGAGCAGCCCGCAGCAGCAACAATTCCCAGGCCCGCAACACTTCGCTGGGGTTCCAGCCACCGGCAGGCCCCACCAACTTCTATACAGCAGCAGTTACCCCTTAGGGCCGCTTACATCGCCAGGGCAGCAATCAACCGCGGTGTCCTCATCATCGCAGGGGCAGCAACCTCCCGCCGGGGCAACTTCGCTATGGCTGCAGCCACCCTCGGGAAACCACCAGCTTCGCTGGGGCTCGAGCACGGTTTAAGAATATTTAGGTGTTGACACTCGCCGGCCGCCGCGGCGGAGAACGCGGCCAGATCGTGTTCGCCCTTAGTACATGCGCAGACCGCAGCGGCGCGGGGGCGCTGCAAATGAGGGGCCGGCTATCGCTTGTGGAGTAGCGGGCGCAGCTGCGGTGGATGCGGGCGTGCTTCACTTTCCGTGTCATTCACGCTGCGTTTCGGTGTTTTCTCTGCTGCCAGAGTGAGGATAGACATCATGATTCAGCTTCCACGTTGTGTTCGTCACCGATCATTGCGGCACCAGCCGCAGTGAGCGTTCTGAAACTCACGCCGTACAGCAAGGCGACGCAGTGCGCTGATATCGCGGCCCATGTGCTTTTTCGATGGCAAATCTCTGCGAACGGCACTTGTGATGCATTGTGTTTTTTTTTCCAGCAAGAAAGGCGACTTGTAGTTAAAAATGTGTGTTACACATAAACGGCTATTTTGGCTTTCATGGAACAAAAATAATTTTTTTATCCTTATGCTGAATGAAACATGGGTAATCAGGGCCCTAGACAGAGCAATGCTTTTAAACACACCGAATCGTTATATTAAAATGTAAAAACAAGGATAAAAAAAATGTTGGTTTGTTCAGAACTCTGGTTTTATACGTACCCGTATTTTTGTGCAGATATTACGTCGACGAAACAAATAACACAGACATTACTAAAGCAGAAAAACGAAAATTGTTTCGCCTGAGGATCTATTTCTTTTTTAATTTTTTACCTGTATCGTATAGCAACCCCCGAAAATAATTTCTGGATACGCCACTGTGGGAAATAATAGACACCGCAATGCAAGGCTTCAAATTAAAACCAAATTGGATTATTCAAATCGTACAGAACACGGGCACCAGTTGCATTCTTTCGCTGATGCCGCAGTCAGTGTTACATTTATGTTGTTCGATTGAGCTCCCTGATCAGTAAAATCTCACAATATCAAAAGTCTGGAGGTCACAAGGTCCCCGGACGAAATAATTGAGGCTTCCGCAAATTTTGACAAAAAAAACCGTGCATAGATAAGGACAAAGAAAGGAAACAGAAACATGAGCTCTTGTATTTTCCTTTATTCGCCCTTGTCTACGTGCAGTTTTTTGTCAAAATGTGCGAAAGAACCAGTTAGCCCAAGTTCCAAATTTATTAGAAATAATTGAGGCTACCGATGCCGGTATCTTCCATGTGTTTTCAAAGAAGCATTTACACATGCACACCACACGCCGTATGCCCTGGCAGCGATGCGTTTAAGTTTATACAGCCATCGCGGGCCCAGTTTTTACCCGCTGCACATTTTGGTTTAACATAATACGTTTATAAAGCTGTATAATTTGCCCTGACCCTACTAAGTTCGGTGGAGAATTTTGTGGTCCACGAAGTCGCCTTACCACGCCGACTGCAATTATTCTAAACTGACATCCGCCAATCCCAGTTTAGAGTCGCGTCAGTATTTTATATCTGGGCGTGCACGCCTGTGTTTCCGTGAGATAGACAACCGCTCAGCACCGTCGGTATCGTCGTGAAAGCCGAGCTTGATAGAGAAACGCCTGGAAATTTTCACTTACCATTTTCGCGTCGAGTAGGCAGCACTGCAGTGCCTTATCCATTAAAATGTCGCATATGTATTGTCTTGGTTTAGCTTCGTTCCGGGCCCTCGCGCATACAACGGCCGGCGTCCGCTAACAGCAAAACAGCGCGGGTTGTGTCTTGCTATGGAGGTAGCCTTTCTGATACAGGTGAAATACGAAAGCGTCACTGACGTCTCTGGACACGTTAAAGAACCACAGTTGGACAAATTTTAACATATTCTCTACACGGCGGGCATTACCACCTCACACCTTGGGCGATTTACACTGCTCAAGCAACATTTTATGCTACGCGTAGGCTCTTCGGGCCAAATGGGCGAGCGTGTGCGTTTAAGACAACCTTTTATTTTAAAAGGCGGTAAAGTAACCACGCTCTCGGGCGTCGTGCGGATGAGCAAAAAAATTATTCGCAATAGAAGCGTTTCGACAACGAGCTCGAAAGGGTCACACAACCGCGTTCTCGCTGCTGTTCCACGCACTGCTGCAGTTTGTACGAGTAAAAATGACAGTAGCCCAACCTTATTTGCTGTCGAGAGCATTTTCATGCTGTCTGTGCCTATCTGCAATAAAAAAACTTCACGTACACGCCGCTCCACCGAACGATCCCACAGCACCTGCATTACGGCTGCCGTAGCTCGGCGAGCAGACAGGCCCTCGTGGCGGGGTGCACTCTGGCGGCGTTCCGGAGAAGCGCACGGAGCGGCGAACAAGATCTGGCGGCGCCGCCGCGCGCAGTGTCAACACCTAAATATTCTTACACCGTGGGCTCGAGTCACCAGCCGGGCCACAACCTCACTGGGGCAGCAACCACCAGCGGTGTCATCTACTTCGCTTGGGCAGCAGCCACCCTCAGTGCCGCAACCACCAGCGGTGTCATCAACCTCCCTTGGCCAGCAGCCACCCTCAGGGCCGCAACCACCAGCGGTGTCATCAACTTCCCTTGGGCAGCAGCCACCCTCAGGGCCGCAACCACCAGCGGTGTCATCTACTTCGCTTGGGCAGCAGCCACCCTCAGGGCCGCAACCACCAGCGGTGTCAACTTCCCTTGGGCAGCAACCACCCTCAGGGCCGCAACCACCAGCGGTGTCATCAACTTCCCTTGGGCAGCAGCCATCCGCAGGGCAGCAACCACCAGTGGTATCATCTATTTCGCTTGGGCAGCAACCACTCTCAGGGTAGTATCCACCAGCGGTGTCATCAACTTTCCTTGGGCAGCAGCCATCCGCAAGACCGCAATTTTTCTGAGGCATCAGCCGGACGCAGGAGCCGCAAAATTGCAATAAAATGCATCCACGGCTCTTGGCAACACTTGTATATTAAGAAAGACAGATGAGATGTCATGTTCACAAAGAAAATATGTAGTCTATAATTACGGAACGGCTGTTTTTTCTCAGCAACATACTGTGCCACTGATAACCGAATGTGGAGCGCACACTACCACGTATTAGAAATATTTCATTTCCAGACGCCTTCAGCGCAACAGAATGTTACAATGAGAAATTATAACCGAAAATGGGTTCTTCTGTGCTCCGTGTCGTCTTTTCGGAGTAATTCAGCGAACCAATTCAACAAAGATAACAAAAAGTTGGACCTCATAGATGGTATTTATTCTCTTCATTTATGTTCCGCAGTGTCCGTAACCTGTGCGTTGATGTAGACCTTCCATTTACGAATGACGACAACGTCCCCCACCCCCGTCAAAAATTGTGTTCTGGTATTTTTGAGAAGTGTGCAGGAAAGAATAAAACCTTATTCAAAGAAGAATTCCAGTGCCTTGATTTGGCTCATTAAAAAAGTGGCGTTGTACTGCAAGTCTTATCCTTTTGTGGAATATGTGTACTCTGTCCGGCTTAATTGGTATATACTTTATTACTCAGTTAAACATCATCCGTTAGGCATGGAAAACGGAGATTTATAACCAAAAAGTGACGACATTTAGGCTTTAGAACGCCAAGCATGACAACGGAGTCACGGCGACCTTCGACCCATGTATTACTTTTCGTCTAGAATTTCTTCGCGTTTGTCAGAATTTTATTAAATCTTTACCTTTTAGTGCGCTTTGCCTTTGTTATACATAAGAATGGCAATACCTTTTCACGTTATGCATTTGATTCAGTTGCTCGTAGTCAAGCCCGCAATAGAATATGATTGTCACTACAAACACTGACTCGTTTCTTTCTTAATGGCGTTTGATGTCAGGATGACGACGCGCTGTTTCTTAGCTTGTCAACGTCCTAAATTAAAACGTACTTTCACCTGCGATGAACACTTTTACTGCGAAGCCGTATATGTCTAACCCCCCACCCGTTTTATTCCGGTGAAGCCGATTTACCGTAAAAACCAGCGTATAATACGGACCCGCGTATAATACGAGGTGTAATTCGGGGAGATAAAAATCAGAAAAAAATTTTCATCCGCATATAATGCAAGGTAAAGAGCACAGAAAACATTTATTTGCACTGCAGTTACCGTTCAGTCATTGTCAGTTTTCGCTGGCACTGTCTCCCAACGTCCGTTCAGTCATCGTCAGGTTCGCTGCGCTGTCTCCTGAAGTCGCCTTGTCGGAAATGTCTTCCCACAGAAAGTGGTCCTCAGTGCCATCAAGGGCGTTCGAGATGCCGCATTTCTTAGAAGAGCGACTGACGAGCTCCTCTGGGATGCTGGCCCACGCATCCGCGATCCAGCCACAAAGCACCGCTGGAGAAGCCCGCGTCAGCCATCCGGTAGCTGTCACTTACGGGTCTCCTGACCTCATCCACTCTTGGTAGCAGGACCTGATGCAGTCTTTGAAAGGCTTGTTGATGCAAACGTCTAGCGGTTGCAGCTGGGATGTCATTCCTCCTGGAATGACAATGAGTTCGGTGCGGGGTTCGCGCAACAACTTCTTCACGGAATCAGCCAGGTGGCAGCGAAAGGCGTCCAACACGAGCACTGACGGGAACCCCCCAACAGTGCTCCAGGTCGCCGACACCACACAGATGTTATCCAGTCAAGCACCAGTTGCTTTCTCCACCCGCGAATGCTGCCTTCGGTGACGCCGAACTGCCGTCCTGCGGCGCAATTCCTGATGGTCTCGGCACATAAAATAACTTTTCTTTTTAATTGCAGCCGAATACTGCCTTCGTGCACCCGACATCGTGATAGACTTGCGGTGAACGTGCCGATCCTTCGCGTGGTCAAAACCACCAAAATGGCGCCGGCTGAGAGAAGCAGCAGTCAGCTAACGCCACCGCAAGATGACGCACCCTTCGCTGAAACCGAAACCGAAAGTGCAAATTTTCGGCTGAAAACTTTGGGATCCACATATAATACGAGGCACAAATTTTACATAGTAAAATTTGGAAAAAAAAACCTCGTATTATACGCGGGTTTTTACGGTACTCGGCGCCGCCGCCGCACTCCTCTTCGCCCATGCCCCTTTCACAACTGTTATTCCCCTCGCCACCACCAATGCCTCTTTCACATGCTGCGAAATCTTCTGATAACGGAGGTAGCACCCTTATCAGGCGTTACCAGAGCAACGTTCCCGCTTTCAATGCTGGCGTGAGCCCGTAATGCTTTTTGAGCATGAAGGCTATCCGCAAGATATTTTCGCCTGTGTATTTGACGCCGAAGCACACACCCTACAACGGTTGCCGCTTTATGCCTGCACTGGTTGGGGGCGAAAGCAGGGTGGCGGGATACACAGTTAGTCTCCATCACGGTGTAAGATATATTATTAGGTGAGGACACAACATACAAAACGGACGTGTGCTCTTCGTTTTGATAAAGTCGCCGGTTAGACCGTTGATTGCAGCGCCCTCCAGCGGCAGAGAAAAGAAGCTGCCCGAGCGCCGCCCACTCGGAGGTGTTCGGATCCCTTCGGCTCCTTGTCGGGCCTTCTCGGCAGCTTCCGTAACCGGTCGTCTGCTCGCCGCAGCTTGGCTGGTTCCGCCGGCCGGGGGTGCAGACGATAATTTGAAGAAAGCCGTGCGAAAGCCTTTGCGCTCGCCCCAGTGTTTCAACGTGTTCTAAGCACGTGTTTTGAGTCGGTAACAATCAAAAGAAGGTATAAAACACTAAACCGAAGGGAATGTGTGCCGCGGTAGCCGTTGAGCGCTCACACAAATGAGATTTTATGCAGCGCTTTGTATGCTTGCGCAAAGAAAAATTGGGTGCAAATGTTTTATTGAGTACGTACTGCAACGGATGGCAAGAAAACGTGACAGTAATAACGTTACCTGCGATCCTAAACGAATGAATGCGTGCTCTGCAGCCATCCCCAGCAGAAAATGATGCTACTTGCGGTCAGCATTTTTCTGAGAGTGCGGTTGCGCGAAAGCGTTCTTTTTGGTGCTTTGAGGGGATGTACTACTGAATGTCGAAGAAGGTGCGCGCTCGCAAACGATGCAGTGCCGTCGGCACAGCGGAGGTTAGTGGGAAGAGGCCGTCGGGGGTGTGCAGGGGAAAGTCAATTGGCCTGATGCCCGCCCGCTGCAGCAGCCAATGGTCCTGCGCGGAGCCAGACAGACGGCCCAGCTGTCGATCCCTATGGAGGCGCAAAAGATCAGGAAGAGGAAGGAAGAGACCTGTGCCGTATAATTTCTCTGTAGAGGCGCGTGTTCGGAGACGCAGGGCAGCTTTGTAAGGTGTGTTAAGGCCAGATTGAACACTTCGCATACATGCCTGTGTTAATGTGCAGTATGGGAAACAGTACAAGATTTTGTTCCGGGCGAAGGCTTTTACCAGCTGACTGGCTCTGCGTTCATCAATGCCCCCACGCCCCTTGACCACCCGTCGGACCAAGTGAGTCGCTTGGTGAGATGTGGTAATCGTGGACTTTATGACATGGGAGAAGGAGTGGTCTTGAAGGGGAAATCCCAGAACCGGGAGGATTAAGCGCGGGGGACGAGAGTGCCATCGAGGGTAAGCGACAAGAGTGGGTTGAGAGATTGTTGATATTTTGTGGTGGAAAGTAAAAGCAGCTCTGATTTCTCTGGAGCTGCTTGCAGGCCTGAGCAGGCAAAGGACTGAGAAATAAGGTCAAGGCCAGGTTGCAAAGTTAGTTCCTCCTCCCCCGGAGACCAATGGGTGCACCAGAGGGTAATCTCATCGGCGTATATAAGCGACTGAAGGTTGTGGATCTCGGACAAGGCTCTGGCAAGGGGCAAGACCGAGGTTGAAGAGGGTAGATGATTGTACGGCACCTTGAGGGGCAACGCGGGTAAGGGTGATGGGTAGGGATACAGTGGTCCCAAGTCGGAATCGAGCCTGTCGGGAGCGGAGGAACGAACGAACATAAGAGTAGAGGCGGGAGCCACAATGGGTGTCTTGAAGCGGGGAAAGGATAGCGTCGTGAAGAAGGGTATCAAAGGCCTTGCGTACGTCCAAAGTCGTGAGGCACGAACTTGAGGCACTGATGGCTGAAAGAAAGTTTGCTGAAGAAGGACAAAGAGGTCTTGGGTAGACATATGGGGGCGAAAACCAATCTGATTTTTGGGTAGGAAGTAGGTACTGTCGAAAAGGTATGTGAGACGCGCGAGAACCATGCGTTCCATCGTCTTCCCGACACAAGAGGTCAGAGAAATTGGGCAAAGGTTTGGGAGGGTGGCGGGCTTACGAGGTTTGGGGATGAGGGAGATGGTAGAAGAAATCCATTCCTCACCCAGCGTGCCTGTGCTCCAGTATTCATTGATTTGGACGAGAAGGAATTCTTGTCCGAGACAGGGAGGTTTTTTAGGATGGAATAGATCTGGTCCGCGCCCGGAGTGGTACCAGCTTTATTTTAGGCCAGAGCACGTTCCAGCTCGGGTAATGTGAAAGGGCGATCGAGATCACTGTTTGGAGGCCCTGTGTACTGAGGGTAGAAAGAAGGGAGCGGTGGCGGAATGTATAAATCGGTCACCTCTCGGATTAGATGGTCAGCGTCGTGTAGCGAAAGGTGCTTTTAGAAAGTGGGGAGGAGAGCCGGCTGAGGACCAAGAAGGGAGCAGAAAAGAAACCAAAGGGATTTAGTGTGGAGGGAACACTTGATGGAATCGCATATGCGATTCCAATTTGCGGAATCAAGTGTGGAGCAGTGAATTAGCATGTTGGTGTTCGGTGTGTCTAGGCTATGCCGTGGCTGTGTATTGTGGGTTGGTTACGTATAAGGCTAAGAAGGTATTTGCGGCGTCTCCATATACGCATAAGGTGTGGATCGGGGTTGTCCGACGCCGGGTCGGCCACGGTGGTGGTGGTCGTTTCAGACTGCACCCTCTTCAGCGAGCGTATCCACAAGCCATAGCTAGTTGTTGGTTCTTGGGCTTGCATGCGGCGAAAGGGGTCCCAGTTAGTATAGTGACGACTCGTTTCTTAGGTTTGTGTGTGAGCATGAGTGTAATTTCTATGATGTGGTGGTCGGAGAGAAGGGTATCAGGAAGGACATCTCATCTTGCCGGTGGATTCGGTCCGTTGTGACAGGTAAGGTCAGGTGTTGTGGGGCGTTGTGCCGCGTATCCATTTCGAGTGGGCGTGTCTGGAGTATAAAGGAGTGTATATGAGCCCTGCATGGTGTGTGCGTGGAGAAGGAGGCCCGAGCGAAGGGTGTTCGAGTATCACCATATGGTGTTTGGGGCGGCAAAGTCTCCACCAGGGATTATGTCATGCCCTTTGGGAAAGGATTCAAGAATACGAAAGAAAGGAGAGAGCAGGACTGTAGAATTGTGGGGATTGTAGACATTCACAAGAGTAAAGGGTGGCTCCTTGGGCTCTGGGTAATAGGAGAGGGCCGTAACGTATGGAAGTAATGAGGAGCGGACGTCTTCCTGTTCATATGCGATATCTCTACGAATGTAAAGGACGATAGCGGCGTAAGGGTCCGCATGCAGAGCTCGATAGCCAGGGATATCTTTTGCATGCCTTGTCTCTTGTAAAAGAAGAAAGTGGGAGAGTGTGGCTAGCGTAAGGAGCCAATGATGTAGAGGCGTGCGATTCGTAGAAAGGCTACGGAAGTTCCACTGTACAAATTTTAGTGCCACAGGAAGCTTATTCGGAAAGGATGTGTGGGACGAGATGGGGGAGGGGCGGCCTAATTTTGTGGGCCAAACTAACTGCCGAAGCGGAAACTGGGTGGGCGCGTTTATTTGATTGGCTCGTGTCTTCCATGGGTGTTGGGGCGTCAATTTGTTTTGCTTTTATTTGCAGTTAGGTTGCTAAGCGACTCTGTGAGCGTTGTAATGAGCGCTTCGAGGCTAGACGTGCGCGTGTCTTGCGCCTCGAGACATGTTTGTTGGTTCGCGAATAGCGATGTAATGGCAACTACGCACGAGGTAAGCTCGGAAAGCTGCTGCTTGAGCTGGGCGACGCGACAAGGAGTGGGGGAACTTTAGGAGGCGAGTGCGGGTGTAATCGGCGGCCCTACCTGCAGTGCGACAGGTGGTGGCGTGGGCAGGTATCGATTCACTGGCGCAGACTTCACTTGTGCAGTCATCGCAGGTTGAGGTGCAGGGGCTGATGGTGCAGGGGTATATTTGATGGCTGACCTCCCCACGTGGCAGACGGAGGCAGTGGCACGGACGAAGAGGGCGGCTTTGGCGATGCAGGGAGTGATGGCTTCGCTGGTAGTGAGGCGCTTTGTCGTGCTTTTTCGTGATGTCTGTGCCGTTTCTGGGCCGCTTTGGCACATGCCTCATCCCGGGTCTTGCGGATGGTGCAGACTTCAGCGAAGGGGGCGTGGTGGCCTTCACAATGAAGACACCAAGGTGTGCAGGAATGTGGCTCGTCGGGGCGGGTGGTGACGGTGGAGCAAATGGGGCCCCGCTTCTGGTTGCCGGGACATGCTAGCGTGTGGTGTCCGTATTGCAGGCAGACTGTGCAGTGGTGGACACGAGACTTGTGGGGACGGCACCGAAAATTGATGCGTTGGTAGTAGACGAAAAACGGGACGTGTGTGCCAGAGAATGTAAGCATGGCAGAGCTTGTATTTGCCCTGCGGCAAGCGGACAGGCTATCGGATTGGTAGCATTCCAAGTCCCGGATAAGGTCATCAGGTGTGGCATCGGGGGCAATTCCGTGGATTACTCCGCAGCACGAGTTGGTGGGGGCCATGAGGTAAGGAGCTACTTGATGTGTCCGTCCGGCCAGGGTGATGCATTATACTCGAAGGACGCGGTTCACGACTTCGATGTGCTCTGTTTTGAAAACAGCGAGGCAGTCGCGATGGCGCAAGTGGACTAAAATATCAGCGCATGTATGCGCCGGTAGCTTCGCCGCTGGGATGGCGGCGGGGAGAATTCTGAGCCGCTCCGCGGGCGCGTCGGATTGCATGGCTGGCAGGCGAAATCCGACTGCATATAGGTCGAAGCTTGGGCGGGCGGTACGTTTAGCCTTGCGGGCTTTCCCGGGGGTTATCCACTCTCCACCTTGGTCATCCAGCTAGCTAGGGGCATCCCGTTCGTAGGTAGAGGTGGTAGCAGGACCCAGTGCAGACTTGAAGCGGCGGCTGTCCGGGAGGCAGCATAGTACTGCCAGACGAAATTGTCTGCGGGGCCGGCGGCGCACACGCTACCGGAGAGATGCTCGCTGCTGCCGGGGTGAAAGCTGGTCCCTCCGAAACGGAGGAGCGCGTAAAAAGCACGTCCGCTCAGCTGAGAAGCTCCGAGTAGACTCTCGACACATATAAAGGTTGCAGTCCTTATTGGCAATGCTACTTTGCTTTTCTCGAAATATTTAATAGTGCCGAACGACGTATGTTTGTGATGTTTCTTTTATACAGTGAAAAATAGGCGAAAATAAAATCGAGAAAAAATCCGCCGTTTTTGTACGGAAGCTGGAGTAGAACCCCCATCTCCGCATAACGCATGCGCTGCACTAATCATTGTGCTATTCCGCGACGGCTCCCCTCTCGACTTTACTGCGGGGGTTTATATTGCGAGCATGTAATTCCACAAGTAAGAACTAGCTGGGTAGCAGAGCACGTTGCCGTTAGTAGCGTATATGTATGGCTAATAGAGGGATTGGCCGAGCCTCTTAACCCTGGAAACAGAAAGAACAAAATGTCACAGAGGTAAAACATGATGACCATGCGGGGCTTCGTGTAGTGCTAAACACGGACAAGGACAGAGGGAGGTTGCTGGCACAAGCTCTAACTTCCAACTGAGCTTTATTGAAAAAATTAAAGCCATTTCCACTTAATGTGAGAGCTGTTTGAAGTGCAGAGCAGTGATTCGCCATAATGCGCTGTGCCCCGTAAGAGCTATGAGCAAACTGCTACCACCCAATGAATTTAAAATTTCCCACCTTCGCAGTGCTCGCGCGCCCCCTGCCTCAAACTGCGCAAGCGGGAGTTCTGTTTTTTTAAGTGCGAATGCACTTTATAAGCGACCCCAAACCATCCACCGCCGGGGGCGGCGGCTGCGGCGTCGGCGTCCGCAGTGCTCCTCTATTTTTAAAAAAGGGAACAGCATCCGGCGCCAGGTTTTGATCCGAGGACTTTGCGGGCCGCAGCCCGACGCTCTACCGAATAACCACGGATGCGACGCTGATATCGGTGTCAGTAACGCGCCTTATATCTTTAACGCCGCTGCGCGCGCCCCCCCTCCCCCTTCGCTCGCTCTTCCGCTCTCCTCGCTGGCTGCAGCTGCGCGCGCACCCCTCTCTCTCGCGCGCCCGCCTTCTCTCTCAGTCTCCCGTCGAGAGGGGGTCGTGCGATGGATGTCCCGGAGGCAACGCTACCATCAAAACGAATACAGTACAACCGAATGCCAGCACTGCACCCGTCGTTGGAGGTGACGGTACCGGGGTGGTTTCCCCGCCGGGGGGGGGGGAATTTGGGGGAAGGCCCAAGGCCGGGGCCCGCCCGGGGCCGAAAAGGGGCGGCGTGGGGGGCCGAATTTTGGGGGGCGGGAAGCGGGCAAGCGTGCAGCGGATGCCGAACTGCGTGCTCGCGAGGCCGAGGAAGCGGGCGAAGCGTGCAGCGGATGCCGAACTGCGGCTCGCGAGGCCGAGGCAAGCGGGCGAAGCGTGCAGCGGATGCCGAACTGCATGCTCGCGAGGCCGAGGCAAGCGGGCGAAGCGTGCAGCGGATGCCGAACTTCGCGCTCGCGAGGCCGAGGACAAGCGGGCGAAGCGTGCAGCGGATGCCGAACTTCGCGCTCGCGAGGCCGAGACAAGCGGGCGAAGCGTGCAGCGGATGCCGAACTTCGCGCTCGCGAGGCCGAGGACAAGCGGCGAAGCGTGCAGCGGATGGTGAACTGCGCGCTCGCGAGGCCGAGACGAGGCGTCAGCATCGAGCCGCGAACGCGGCCCAAGAAGCGGAACGACAACGCAAGCGTCAGGCGGAGAAGGGCGATGAAGGCCGGCGTCAAGACGCCGCTCGCAATCGTCAACGGCGAGTGGACGTTCCCGAAGCCGTTCCAGCCAGTGAACATGCCGCGCGGGAGAGGGTGCGAGCCCTGGACTTTGCTCGTCCGGACGCGCGTTTCAAACGCGACTTTGTGGATCGCAGCTTCGGTCACAGCTGCGCCGTGTGTGACCGGCTGTGGTTCGATAAAAACCTGAGCTGCTTTTCCCGGGCGTGAGGAACGAGACCAACAGGTTGAACGCGTTGCGGGTTTTTTGGGAACGAGTTCGGAAGACGGTCGGGCGAACACCGATGCGACGACATGGATGCGCAAGACCCGCGGCTGGCTCCCTTCGGTGCGTTCCGGGTGTGTGCGTCTTGCCGAGAGTCCCTGCGGGCCCGGGGCGGGTTCCGCCGTTGAGCAAGAGCCACGGCTACGCGTCCCGCCTCGTCCCGCGGACCTCCCCGATCTAAACCCCGGGGGAAAGAGCGCCTCATCTCGCCTCGACTCCCCTTTATGAGCATCAGGCCGCTGACGCGGGGCAACGGTCAGTACGGCATTAAGGGACAGATCGTGAACGTGCCCATCGACGTTCCGAGCGTGGTGGAGTGTCTTCCGCGGCTGGTTCCCGAGGACGTTGCGATAGACGTGCACGTGAAGCGGAGGCTGGTGAGTCCGGCTACGTACAGGCGCGGACTGGTGAAGCGCGGTAACATCTTGGCGTGGTTGAAGCACCTGGAGCATGCGCCGTTGTATGTCGCTAGGGGCGTGCGCATCGACTGGAGTCGGCTGGGTGTCTTCGATGACGATGATGCGGCCGTTTGTGAAGGTGAACGCGCCGAGGGGGGAGACGACGCGGATGACATCGAGACTGTCCCCGAGAACATAGATTTGGACGACCCCTGCAACTAGCCATTGCCCTCAATGCCATGTCAAAGACGATCTTCTTTAATGAGGGGTGAGCAACGACCGCGCGCTCTCTTGATGAGAGATGATGGGAGCGAAGCGGTGAACTGGACGATGCCGCTGCCGCTGACAAGCTGATCGATCAGTCGCATAGCCTGCACCTCGCTCCGGGTGAGAACCGCGTCCCACTGGCGCTCTTCATGGACGCGTATGCGGAAGAGCTCGCCTTCCCCACGATATACATGGGCGTGCCTCGCAAGATCATCGGTCCGCGTTCCACGCCATTCGCCATGGCCAGCAGCGAGATACTGCGCACCGACCGGCGTGGAGCAACGCCGGAGCACGTCTTGTACATGGCCGCGAAGGTGATGCGGTACAACGTTGCGGAAAGCAACATGATGTTTCGCACCAACGAGACCACGGGTTCCATCACGCGCGAGCAGCTCGAGAGTGGCGGTAAGAAGTTCCTGGAGGAGGGCTGGACCGCGACCTCGCATTCATGCGGGGCGTTCCAAATACGGTCCAGTACTGGCAGGATCGCAGGAGTGAACTCTTCGCAATGATCCGCCAGTTGGGCAAGCCGCACGCGTTCCTGACCATGTCCGCGTCCGAGGTCCACTGGGAGCGCCTGCTCGAGACCCTGGAGCGGCTGCGGGTTGGGCCCGAGGGCACGCCTTGGCCCGTGTCCGAGATGATGGCCTGAGAGCGCGGGAGCTCGTGAACGAAGACACCGTTGCCTGCGCGATGTACACCAACAGGATTTTCGACGTATTCATGAACGTGCTCGCCGACCGAAACTGCTCGCCGTTCCGCCCGTACGTGATCCGGGATTACTTCAAGCGGGTGGAATTCCAGCAGAGAGGAAGCGCGCACGTGCACGTGATCCTGTGGCTCGAAGGGGCGCCCACGAGGAGCTCACCGGTGGGGAAATGCCATGCCCAAGACCCTCGGATGGTGGCCCAACTCCTCACGCTCGACACTACGCTCCTCAGGCGGCCGCGCACGCAGACCATCAGCACACCCACACGTGCTACAAGCGCGGCCGCACCAAGTGCCGGTTCGGGCGCCCTTCATGCCCAGTGATGAAACGAGGATCGTGGTGCCGTTTCCACCTGCGCCGGAGGGAGACGATGCGGAGAGGGGCGGGAACGCCAGCGTTCAAGGCCCTCAAGAAGAAGTATGATGAAATGCACGAGGGCCTCGAGCCCGGCGACTTTGAGGATCTCGCCTCGTTCCTGCGCGCTTTCGGCGTGCACTCCGAGAAGGAGTATATGGATGTCCTGCGCCCCGGCCTTTCGCGACCCTGCGTCCTCCATCAAAGGACCCCGCGGAGAAGTTTGTGAATGCACTCAACGCGTGGATAGGCCGGGTCTTGGATTCGAATATGGATATGCAGATAATACTCGATCACTACGCGTGCGCTTCCTACGTGGTGGACTATGTCAATAAGTCCGACCGCGGAATGTCCAACCTCAAGCGCAGCGTTGCCGAGATCCTCAAAACGAATCCCAACGACGACATCGAAGCCGTGATCCGCAAGCTTCGTGTGGACTTTTTTAAAAGGGAATTGAAATGTCGGCACAGGAGGCGGCCTGGTTTCTGCTCAAACGGGACATGTCGCACAAGAGCCGGGAGGTGGTGTACGTCCCCACGTGCTACCCCGAAGAACGGGTGCGCGTACGAAAAAGCGTGCCGAGTTGGAGGCGCTCCCTCCGGGCTCCACCGACGTCTGGAAAGCGAACCTCGTGCAAAAGTACGAGGCCAGGCCGCCTACCCTCAACGACGTATGCCTCGCCGACTTCGCCAGCAAGTACCGGCCGGCGAAGGGTGATTGCCGTTACGTGCTCGGGTAGGGCCCGGGCTGTGATACGCTACCGCGGATACAACCCCGGTAACGATGTGGAGTCGTATATGCGGGAAAATGTCCTTCTATACGTCCCTTTCCAAAGCGAAACGGTTGATGGAGTAAATGGTAATAGGTACGTGTCCATCTACGAAAAAACGCAGTTGATCGAGGTAAAACAAAAAGAATACAACCCGGCGGATGACGATGCAGTTGTCCAAGAAATGGTGGAGGTCCACTACGCCGAGATGCTGCGGCTCAGGCGAGAGAGAGAGGAGGATGAAGAAAGAACAATGCAAGAAAAGAAGAATGTAATGAAGACGACGGGTGCGCGCGGGTACAAATCCCCAACGACGGATGCGGATGCTAGTGTGGACGCGGACGTGCTGCCTAACGAGCGCCTGCTCCGACTGCTCAAGGAGGTCAGTACGCCGTGTGCTGCGGTACGCAAACGGCGCGGAATCAGGGAACGAGAAGAGTACGTCTCGATGATGCGCAGCACCAACCCCGAGCAGTACGAGTTGCTGCGCGAGATTCTGCACCGTCAGACCACGCCGGAGCAGCCTCCGCGGGGGTCTTCTTCACAGGACCCGGGGGTTGGGGAAAACCTTCGTGCTCAATCTCGCCATGGACGTGTATAACCGCTGTGCGGACTGCTGCGTGCCGTTGCGGGGAAAGACGGCTCCTCCTCATCCGTCCCTTCCGTCTACAACGCGTACGTGATCTGCGCCAGTACGGGAAAGGCCGCCGTTGCTGTGGGTGGAACCACCGTCCACAGTGC
Organism: Haemaphysalis longicornis; assembly: GCA_013339765.2. Taxonomy (NCBI): domain Eukaryota; kingdom Metazoa; phylum Arthropoda; class Arachnida; order Ixodida; family Ixodidae; genus Haemaphysalis; species Haemaphysalis longicornis. The sequence continues at coordinate 18,108,059 of CM023454.1, forward strand.
CTTAAAAACTCGTGCGGGCTGCCCGTGGAAACCGGCAGGACCCCCGCCTCGGAGTCATGGGACGGTGGACTCCGACCTAGTGCCCTGAACCCCTTCCGGTGTGCCTTCCGCAGAGTCAAGTGCGTCATCATAGACGAAGTCAGTATGATGTCCGCCGACCAACTAAAACTGGTTGATTGCCGTCTGCGCCAGATCACGCAGCGACTCACCAAACCCTTCGGTGGACTGGACGTCATCCTCTGGGGGGACCTGCGGCAGTTGCCGCCCGTGCGTGCCAGCGAGATCTTCAGCGGCCCGCAGTGCTGATGGTCTCCTCGGATTCAGCACTGTCACCTGGCATCATCTCGAATATTTCCCCGCTCGTGAGAGTCGTGCGCCAGTCCGACGTCACCTTCTCCGCGGTCCTCCCCAAGATCGGGGACGGCCGCGGCTCGAGCCCGAAGAAGTAAAGCTTCTCGAGTCCAGGTTCGTCACGGTCGAGGAAGCCGCCGAGCGCGCGCCCTCGGCCGTGCGCATCTTCTACTCGAACGCCGATGTCACGCGTTTCAACGAGCCCGTGGCCCGTTCGCAGGACGACTTCGTGGTGCTTCGCGCGCGTGATCGGTACCTCGGCTGTAAGACGCCGCATCTGCTCGAGAATGCCAAGCGCAGGGTTGCCCGCATGGTTCCCAGCGAGTTTGCAAATCTGCCCGGGGAAGTCATGGCCGGGGTTTGGGCAAGCCCTACATGATGACTCATAACATCGATCTCGTGGATGGTCTGGTCAACGGTGGGGTTTGGGAGTCTTGCGCCTGTGTGAGCTCGCCGGCCCGTTGCCCGATGATGGAGATGGAGTCGATGAAGAAGGAGAAGGAGACGAGGATGAAGAGACGCGCGTGAGGCGACTGTGGCTCGAGTTCGATGTGCCCGGTACCGGAAAGCTCACGCGTGCGCGCGCCGCTCGGGCCTTCACGAGGCCCGTTCCAACGGCTACGACGTGACCAGCGAGAACTGGATACCCATCGAGATGCAGTCGGCCACCGTCACGGTAGATCGAAAGGCCGGCATAGCTTGTAAACGGACGCAGTTCCCCCTCGTCCAGGCCAGCGCCATCACCGTGCACAAATCCAGGGGGAACCTACGCCTCGGTCGTGTACGACTACTCCAAGACGCACCCGCAGAAGCTCGTCTACGTTGCGCTCTCTCGGTGTACCAACCTCAACGGACATACCTCACCAACGCCGAGGGAGACCACACCTTCTACCACAAGCAAGACAACCCCGATAAACCCATGCTCGATGAGTTTCGGAGGCTCGAGAATCACCGTCTCGTCACCGTCACGCAGCGCTACCTCCCCGCTCTGAGGGACCAGCATTTCCGCAGGGTGTGCGAGGGTGGCTGTAGGGAGTTCACGCTCGCGCTCCTAAACCCCGCTCTCTCTCGGCGCATGCACTGGACGTTCCCAAAAGACCCTTACTCTCCAGAGTTGATCTCCTCTGCCTCACGGAGACCTGGAACCGCTCCTCCGGTGACTGCGCTGCCGATGTCTCCCTGAGTGGCTACGATCGCGTGACCCGGGCCCTCGCCGAGAGAAGGGCTGGTGGAGTGGACGTCTTCCTAAAGCGCTACCGGCCCTTCAGTGAAGAGCTCAGGCGACAGCAGGACCGGACCCAACTCCTGGTCTTACAGCGTGCCGACCTCGCTCCTGATGCATCGCCGCGAACGTGTCCCACTGACGACCCGTGCTCCTTCCCCCGGAGTGGAAGCCGGGGCGAGTACTGCGGCGTGTGTTTGGTTGGACACGTCACGCCAACGTCCTCTCGCATGCCGTGTGTACTTCGCCGCTCAGAGACGACTCGCCGTACGCCTCCGTCTACACCAGTGCCTACTCCGGCGATGCCGTCCTGGTTGTGACCGTCCACCTGGCCCCCAACCTCTCGAGAGATGCCCTCTTGGAGCAGATGGATGCGGCGATGGAGAGTGAGTCTGTGCGCGCGCGTCCCTCGGTTCCGGTTGTGGTGGGGGTGACTTTAACGTGGACGTTTGAAAGGACAACGGCTGGGTTTGGGTTTACCACATGCTGAACAATTTCTCGATGACGTGTCTGTCTCTCGAGTTTCCGACCACGATCAACGGTGGCTTCATAGACTTGGCGTTCAGTAGGGAAATGTACGGTCCGCGCCCCTCTTGCCGGATCCGCTCACCGTACATTTCTCGGATCACAAAGCGCTGGTAAACCGTGAGCTACAACGATAACACGAATAGGTGCTAATCTGTAGTGTAGTTTGTGTGTGCATGTGTGACGCGCTCGCGATGTGTGCATTAATGCATCGTACGAAAATCGTGAATGTAAATAAATAATACTTCGTATATAAAGTATCTGTGTACAAATGCATCATGACAAACAACACTTAAATTCATTAATTACACTTTAATCATCATCATTAATAAAACTCCCCAAACATTTCCCCGAGGGTGAACATGGTTAAATGCGAATGCACGGGGTGATGCTATGAGGGGGAGTAAAGTTAAAATCCGTTGGCATTCGCCAGTGAGTTAACGTAAACTCCCCCGTGTGATCAAATTGCGATTCCCAGGAACCATTACACCATAAAGGCACCATAGTGTGATTAATAAATATAATAGTGCGAATTAATAAATACCCCTCATAGATCACCCCGTGCATTCGCACTTAACCATGTTCACCCTCGGGGAAAAGCTTGGGAGTTTTTTTTTTGCTTGCTTTTCCCGCCCTCGTGACGGCGTTGCGCTGCCCCTTTCTTCGCTTGCTATCGTACAAACCAAACCCCAAAGAGCGTTCCTTACTAAATAAACGCGAGCGCTGCGGGTATTCATGTAGATTTCGCCTCAAATGTACCTGCCGTTTTATTTTCGCTAAACAACGGGTAGGTGTATGGCAGGCTCCAGAGGCTCAGGAGTTTCAAACGGTTATGCTTGGCTTCCGAAGCCTCTGGGTTACGCCGCGACGACAGTTGCTAAGACGGAACGCCATGTGGCTCTACTTGGGTCCAGCGACCAAGCTAGGAGGACAAGGTGAGCACCTGAAGTGATCTGCACTTAAAATGCGCGAATGTAAACACTTAACCCCTCTTTGAGAACTCTGCCTCCATTGCTCGACACACCAATGAGAAGACTAGAGAAATAATTGAGGCGGCGGAAACAGCATTCCTGTGGGATCATTGCATGTCCGCACCATCCGTGGTCTCGTCCGGTAAGGATATGGGTTATCTAAAAGGGGTGAGTGCCACCTTAGACAATGCCTCGTGCTGCCTTTTGTCGACATCGCATCGTTGTTCAAATAATTTTGTGCGCAGATTTTATGTAGTCTTGCCTCTGTTCTCTTCAAATCTATTTTTGTGTGTTTACAATTTTTCAGCTCAGTCGGAAGTTAGCGCTTGTTCCTGTCACCTCCCTCTGTCCATGTTCGTTTTTTGCGCTGCACGATGTCATGGATTACCGCTACCAACTAGCCCAAAGCCAAACTCTGCTAAGCTATGATGATGATGATGATGACAGGAGGACACCTGAGTACGACTGTAGGCACCACTTCATTGTCTTGCAGTGAATGAACGCGCTCCCATCGGTGCTGCATTTGTTCTAGTGAATTTATATGGTGCGGTGGATGCACCGATGGTTAATGAACCATGTACTTCAACAGCAGCTGTAAAACATCACAGTACAGTCAAAACCAATATATCTGTTCCGCAATTCAGCACTAATCCTTTCGCATTCACTTAGTATCTCAGAGTATTTTTTACAATGTATCGAAATATTTGCGGATTTGTACAAGACGTGCGAAATGAATTGTAAGGCGTCCCAGCCTTTGTACAGCCGACTGTCGTAAATACGAAATAAACTAGGACCGCAAAAAATGTAAGGTTACCGAACGTCCAAATAAACTAATAGCACCATAAAAGCATTGCTATTACCCCTTAACACCTCTTCCTCCTTAAATCTGTTCAGAAATTTGACTTTCGTCCCCAAGTTGAGCGAGCGACACGCGTTGCAGTTGAGACCCATCCTTAAAATCGGAGCCTGAAACATCCACCACACAACTGCTCATACAACGCTGTGCGCAAAAAACAAAAAATTAAAGCCGTTATCAATGTGAAAGCTGTCGGAAGTGCAGAGCAGTGATTCGCCACAACGGCGGTGTCGCCGTTATCTGCTCACCACTACCACTCATCATGCTCTTCGCCGCCCAGTCTCACTCCTCTATCGATGTATATGCAATTCATATTTTCCACCTTCGCAGTGCTCGCTCGGGCGCCCCTGCTCGAAACTACGCCTGCAGATTTTTTTTTCCTTGATGAGGCTGGAGCCTTTCTGTGTCATTTCGCACGCGCCATTTTTTCTTGCGCGGCCGTTTTTTTTTTTTTTTTTTGCTTGCTATCGTTAAAACCATCCCAACGAGCGTCCCTAACTAAACGAATGCGGGGTCTGTTGGAGATATACACACATTTTGCCTGAAGTGCACCTGCAGTTTTCTTTGCGCTACGTAACAAGTAACAAGTATGACAAGCGCCAGCGGTTCACGGCGTTCGAACGGTTATGACTGCTTAAACCGCGTGGTTGTCGAAGCCTCAGCATGACTCCCTGACGACAACACATCAGGCTCTACTTGGGGCCGTTATCTCGCTGCGCTGCTTGATTCCGGCAGTCGTTCGACATCGACCGTTAGCGAGCTACGACGACAAGGCGAGCCTATACAGTGCTGTGCCCTTAAAGGGTTCAGACCCTCAAAAGAGAGAGGTGCATACGCCGACGCGAGGCTCAGCTTGCCTGCCGCTTTACCTACTGCGATCTGCCTCAGATACAGCGCCGACCTCAGTACATAACACAGCGCTGTTGTTGCGAAGCTTGAAAATTTCGAAGTATCTCAAAAACAAAGATCATCTCCATGCTTCTTATTCGAAACAACTTCTAAATTAGCCGACGGAATTCGTTCCAGATTTTGAATTATTTAGTGATTTCTTCCATTGAATTGCATTTAAATTGCCAGGATCACAAATTCTTTCTTATTAACCGAAATTTCAAATTAGGCGACTTGGAATCATGGAGAGCCAACTTTATTAACAAAATGCCTCAACTAGAAAAGCCGTTTAATTAGGCCGGTAAATTTCACTCTCACCACGTAAAGGAGATTGTAGCCGGCAACCCTTTCGCAATGAGCAAGTGAAGCAAACACAGCAATTTTTATATGTTCTTCTGTTTATCGTCCCCACAATACGTCTTTCCAGATTGTCCTTTGTATTTCTTTCTTCATTATTTTTATTAGTGGATCCTCACTAGCCCATCTCTGCAGAGTGCGAAAGAAACTTCCAAGGCACCTTAGCTGGTGAGCAAGTGCACATACGCACATTTTGCCGCTTTTAAAATCTGGAAAACCAAGGGAAACAGAAAACTAGCGTACGATACTACCACCCCAAAAAGATTTTAAACTTCTTCAAAGAGGAAGTCCCCACAGTTCGGCCCAGCTTTTCAGTACAAAAGTGGTGTTATTTAAAAATTCCATCTTCCTGCAGTAATGTCATTGGCCAAATGGTCCGTTGTAAAAATCAGTACCCCGAACTCGCCGCTCTCCTCAAATCAATGTATTGCGACAACATTATTCTAGTAAATTGATCAGAACAATGGTTATGCTCCAAATTTTAGCATAATATAATCATTTCCGCGTGGGGCAACCAACTGACCCCAGAGGTCATTGAAGTTTACCACATAGAAAAGTATGCGTTGCCTAAGTGTGACCTCGACAACCCCAAATTACGGCAATTTTTTTTAAACCGTTAGTTTGAATTACTTTTCACGCCTTTTAGGCCTTCTGCAATTTTTGTACATGCTTTCAGGGATAACGTTGCCGTGAAGAGCACGCCGGCCTTCGTAGGTTAGCGTATTTATGCAGCAGTTTTCCTTTCGGTAAAGTAAGTTTCAAGTTCACCGCCGCCCTGTCTGCTTCCTGCCTCGTGTAGTTTTGCCTTTTTTTCCTCAGCCCCATCAAGATGTTGAACTCTACCAAAGCTTGATAGCTAATTGTTTCCAGTCCCGGAAGGGTACTCCACGAGGCGACGTGAAACTATTTCCGGGCTTGGAGGTTCAGTTTTATAGGTAACTAGTGTTTTTCCCGATTCGCATTTTGCGGTTTCATTGCTTTTATGTCTTTGATCATGGCTTTTATACTACTCCATTTTCTGACCTAGCGTAAATGCCCTCTACGAACATCATCATAACGAACACCAAAAAAAAACGGTGTTGGCACGTGTCCGAGTCCCAAGATCTCTATACACAAAACCTGACATTTACGATGCGTGAATTCCGCGTCGCGCTGCCTTCTTTCTGCTGCAACCGAGAGAAGGGGAAGCTATTGTCTCCTGTAGTGCCACAGCATGCACATTAAAAATGTAAAACCTGTTTTAACTTTGACGACTTTAGGATCTTCTGATTTAAGAAATTTATTTCAGAGACTGAACGTTTCTGCCAAAAGCAACCTTCTCAAAATGACGCTTTCAGTTAAACTGATAGCTGTAAATGTGAGAAATAGGCAGGGTGATTTGAATGAACTGCGAGCACAGTAAATAGCCACTGTACACTTCTGTTGTTGGCCCGGGAAGCTCTCGCGTAACCACCGCGATGGCTGACAACAGCTGTGAGACCGTTTTGTGTCCTCGGTTGCGCGGTTGTAACAAGGGCCGCATATGAGTCGGATGTAATTTATCCTTGTTTTATATCACCAATGCGAGTTGCTCTTGCACAAAGGAGCGTTCGGGAGTTCGAGCTGTAGACGGGCGCTCAGGAACATTATTCCATTACTGTAAAAGTAGCTTCGCATTCTTTTGAGGTCAAACTTCCACAGCTGGCTTCAAAACTCATCAATGATCCAGGACCTGCAGGCGTACTCCGTGTGACATTTACAGTATATGGCTGGAAATTTATAATCTAGATAACATTTATAACAAACCGCTCGGAACGCCATAGTTGCTCAGGGCTGCAACGACACTTTATGCTTCATTTTTTCTGATATTTTATATTTATTCCTTTTCTTACTCACCCCAATGCTCCCATCAGGCATCCTCAAGGTGTAGTTATAAGACTTTTTGTAGTTGATGCGGCAAGTCAAGAACTTGGTTTTCAATTTGCGTCTTGTGGGATTTTATGAACCTTCAAACTGTGGGTTTAGTGCCTGAAAACATACCGGCCCCATCGGGCGTCTCGTAGATAGGAATATTGAAACGATTTGTAAATCATGTGGTTCTTCGGTATTTTTATGCCGCGTTAATGTCCTTTATCTAATAAAAGCTGCATATTTGACATGTCCCCGTGTTTCAGCGTAATTGGTGGGCAGAACACAAGGACTCTTGCTGTGTCCTCTGTGATGCCTCCTCCGACTACACTTAATTCAACGCCGGTAGACTGATGGTGTTCGGCCCATTAGGACCCCTGTCTCCGTTAGGTCTACGAAAGTGACAAGCGGTTGATTGTGCTATCTTTCGAATAAAACAACTTTTAAATGATTTTTGATATGAGCCAAACATCTCCTGTCTTTGCTTAAGACAGTGAGATGGAGGCTAATTTATTTACTTCTTCTAGTCTAAACAATCTTAAGCGCTCTTTCTTCTATGTACAACGCCACGCTACTTGCTGTGACCATATGGAGTAAATACTAATTTGGAGAAGTGCAGTTCTAGACTGCATCAAAAGACTGCCATCAAAATTTGATGGCGTCTTATCCGGACAGCACGCGTTCCCATCTCTGAGAGCAAGTCAGTAGTGGTCACATTTTCAACTACAATACATATACTATTAAAAGGGGGGGCGGACAAGAACAAATTTTCACTTCAATTCATTTTCAATTTCCCCTTAATACTGGATTGTTTCCACGGTGAACGCTCAGTGCTCGTATATGGTATGATAAAGTTTCATCCGCTCTTGTTAGTTATTTCCTGACAAAAATGTTCACGTTGGCGAGCATCCAGAGAATAAAAATTGGGGATAGCTTCCCGTTTGAAGACGATCAGCAAGACACAGAAAACTTTCACAGTAGGCGAATTTGAGAGAGGTTTTCGTGCCATTTCATCAGCGTCCTAGTTTATTTATTATTATTGACATACTGCCGACCCCACACGGGGTGCAAGCAGGAGGGGAAGAATCACTGTAGTGTAACACACTGACAATGTGGGGTGAAATACAGCACCAGAGGAAAAAGAGACACACAGCGACACAACGCTTTAACTTCCCAAATGATCAATTGCATCTATGCAGATGATAACAAATATGGGCAGATCATTCCACTCAGATATGGTGCGCGCAAAGAAAGAAAAGTTAAACACGTTTGTCTGGGCACTGTAAGGGGTTAGCGATGCGCTGTGTCGATGCCGCGTACGTCGAGCCGTCATGCTTCAATATACTAATCGGGTTTGTGCTCTTCAGCTTGTGAAGTAAATTTTATTCTCTCTATTTTACGACGTGCTTGCAATGTCTGGATGCCATCTTTTTTTCATCGGATCTGTGGGAAAGTCCGTCATGCGATATTTTGAGTAGATAAATCTAACAGTCTTGCGCCGTATCATTTCAAGATCCTGAATGTTTTTATGTTATTTTGCGGATCTCAGACTGAGCACACGTATTCAAGTTTTGGTCTTACCATCGAGTTATCTTTGGTGCCAACATAGGACGGTAGACGCTAGAATCACTCACTAAAGCGCTTGCTGCCTATATTCTTCAGAAGCGGCATACGCGGTGGAAAGTTCTCCCTGTAGGATTTCCACACTGCAAGAGCTAAGCAGCTGTTTTGAATTTGGTCAAAATAGCTTGCTCCGTCCTTCCTGACTAAATGTTTCGCACCGCAGCCGGTATTTCACCACAGTCGTTCTCGGTGGATTAAACCACCTTGTGTAGTCGACATGCCTCAACCGTTTATCGCTTACATCTTAAACCTCAAGATAAATAACATTATTCTGCGGAACAAACACGTTGCCTCAGTGCGTGTAGTCGGAAGTCTTCCATGACCAAAATCTAAATGCATGCCAACAGGAATAACGGAGCTGCAGTGTTTCTGCAAGTAGCACTTTTTGTGTTTTTCGGGGGTAGGAAGCGGGGTAGCAAGAAGCAATCATTTGCTGTGGCACAGCTTCGGTTAGCAATCCGGAAAATGGAAAGCAGCTTTCTGCTTCCTTTTCTGAAAGGTACGAACGCCGGAAACACTGCGGACGAGCTAGTTCTATTTGACATTAGAAACCTAAAAACCGGAAAACGGAAACTTGAGAGCATCGGCACTACTCGCCATGCTGCCGAACTCATGAAATGCACTGCAATTGTCGGGAACAGCAAACCCCGGGTCACGTAGTGCAGTGTATACTGGGCAGATGGTACGTTGTGGTACTATTTGTTTAAAAGAACAGGAAATCTCTGTAACATAAGGTAGAGGGGCAAACTTGTTGGAAATTCTAGAGTGTTCGGATGATCCTGCATTTTTAATACGTCCTGGTTATGGTATGATATCAGCAAGATAGGCAGGATACGACAATACAATAACGACCGGTGTGTCAGTGTGTTCTCCTTCTCTCGGTCAGTAAACAGGCGGTGAATCCGAAAAAAATTTGATAATATCTTGCCCCGTATTGCGGATTTTATGTGTATTTGTTTGCACATTGTGGACGTCCGCTTTGGTACTACTTCAAATCTTCTGTTTAATCAAACCACGGCTGCGCCAGCGTGCAGGTGTGTTTGTGCAATTTATTTATTGTTTAGATATGCGGCTTTGTAGGTGGGGTGATGTTGGTTTTCACATAAGTGACGAGGTTCCAGGAAACATCACAACAACTAGACGTGTCATGAAGAGGACGTTGAATACGAGTAGTAAAGATGAAGGCCAGTAGCCCCCAAGCGGGTATGAGCTACAGAAAGAAAGGGCAGACGAGGATATTGAACGCTGAGCTGCAGATGACTGCGCGGTTCTGCTAGAGGATTGTGTGGTGCAGCGTGGTAAACAACCCTCCACAGGAGAAGTTTCTGCTGTTAGTGTTCTCTCTACTGGGTGGACTGTGATGTATCTACCTGAGCTGCGGATGCAAAACGCGCTCTTCCACGAAAGTATGCCTCAGAAGAAGAAACAAGAAAAGACGAAATTCCACGCGGAACTTCGTCTTTCGTGCTGCACCTTAAGCTACCGTTAGCCGACCTCAGCGTCACTCTCACCACGCAAGAGTAAACGCCAGACACGTCACTGTGAAAACGTCCTATTCGCAACAGATGACATATCGTGATCGGACCCACTATTAAACATAGCCCATTGCATAAAATGAAATAAACGTAAAGCTTTCGCAATCCATTACGCATACCATCTTTAGTGTCTGAATTTTACCAATTTAGCCCCCACCAAGTACGGGTCAACTATTCTATACGTTTTTCCCCTAAAGAAAATGCAGCGTGCCCAGCCATCTGTTAGCTCAAAATTTTCAATCGAGCGGTGCATTTCCGGTGCTCATAAATGTGCTCAGTACACATGCAGAATTAAGCGCTATCCAAATATATCACTAGTTAAGATAAAAGGACATGTGGGTGTAGGAAGCTTGTTTATTGCAGGTGAAAAGATTCCTTGGATATTTTAAAATATCCCAACTGCCAAGCTGCTGGCAGCTGGCCAATTAGCAGCGAGGAAACGAGGATTCCGCAGTACTCACGTCACACCCGCCATAAACATTCAATGCAGCACGCGTGTACAAAATGCGTCGGAGTCAGCCAATGCCCCAGAGCGTCTAGAATATTACCGCCACCAATCTCCTCGCACCCTTTTCACGCAACACACAGCGTTCGTCAATAGAGACATGTGTCAAAAAAGTTGACCCGGCATGTGTCACGTGTATACAGCAGAGCGCCCATTCTCGGGTGAAGGACGCATTGTTTTATACCACTTCAGTGACCTTTCAGCGCTCACAGGCTGAGCGCGTGCTGCATGGTTGCTTAAATATAGATAATAAATAAAAAGCCCTCTTGACGTGTGTCCTATAGATAGGGCGATTGCAGCTGAGCCGAAGCAATAAATGGCCAGAAAGCAGGAATATAAGAAGTGCGAAGGTCAGAAGCCCATCCATTCGACTGCAGGCAGGCTTTTAACTTCCCCGGAACTCCTACGTTTGTTCTTCTTTTTACAGGTAACCACAAGACAACACTTTGAAGGTAAGCAGCCATTGGTCATACTGGAAACATATCTGCAAAGCGCGCTTGCATTATTGTAATCCTAGGCGAGCAGCACCCGGGTGTGGTTTGCACAGGTTTTAACTTGTATTTGTCAGCCGCAACAGGTTTTTCTGTTCTAAGCCAGTGTTTTTTTTATGCTGGCGGGAAATTCTGAAGCTCCGCCAAAATTTACCCGAGTTTTCGAGTTAATTTTAAGAGCCATAGCGCGTAGCTACACATCATTAACTTTGCCTACATGAAGAATTGCATACCCACCGGCCTGTGCGAGATCCCTTTCTTTACTGTCAAAACTGAGGCAGTCACTCACACAACACAAGTAAATATGAGTCCTGCAGCTTTGCTTGCGTAAGTGCAGTCACTGTTTTGCCGGCAATGGTTCCCATAGATAGCACGGAAATAAGGTCTTTCCACACCTCCCTGCGTTATGAACTATGAGGCACTTTGGATCATGAGACATCTTTGAAAGCTTATTTCTACGGAAAACCAAAGCCGCTTTGCAATCCTGAATTTTAGTATCCTTTGTTATAAGCATTGAGTTCCATTTTTCAGAATAGATTTTCAGTAATTACCAGCGTCACATTTATCAGGCACATCATTCTGTATTTGCCCCATATGCATGCGTGTATAAAACAGCGCATCTGCAATATTCGCGCAGATTCAAAAGCTTCATGACTGATGGCTCAATGCTTTAGATCCAGCAGCTCTGCCCCACACCAGGTCCCGTGCTTCCATGCTACCTTTTCCTCTGACATTTTCTCTTTCCGCACGCTGCCCGTTTCGGCTGACTTGAGATCCACTACACTTCGGTAACCGCTTTTCCTATAGTAGACGCCATAGGAAAGGTTCGGCAGAACTACCGTGGCAAGTACAGCTTTTAAGGCAGGCGTGTGATTGTAAAGCTTGGAGGCGTCACGAAGTGATGTGTTCTTGCTATATCCTTCGATTTTTAGTATAAAAAAACGCACACAGAGATAGAGCGCTTGTGAGATAGAATGCACTCAGAGCTCCAAAGCACCTCGCTCTAGTGCGAAAACTACCGCACAAGTTGCCGATAACCTTACCTGATAAGCAACAAATGTTTCAATCCAAAAGCCGCGAAGCTAGGAGGCAAAGGGCCACATGAAGTGATTATGGTTTATCGAGAGCAACGCTGATGCGGGACAGCTAGTACGCATCATGATGGGATGAGGCTGCGTCGGTGAACAACTGCGGACGAGTAATCTAGCTTCAACTAACGATTTTTAAAATAACTTTTTCCATTAAAAACCGCTGCAAGGACATGTCTAGGGTTATTAGGTTCTCCCCGCCTAGGCAGTGTTTGATTTTATGCTGCAATCGTTTTTAAAAGACAAGCTCAGGAGAAGGCAGGGCCGGCGTGCGTGAAAACGCTACTTTTGCAAATTCTTCGCGGAATACCTCTTCTGTCTACCTCTCTTCACTAATGCTTCGCCTTTTTCGACAGCCGACTTTGAAGAGATTTCATGCTAGTTTTTCTGTCCAGTATTGGTCAAGTCCCACGTGATCCTGAACGCTGAAAGTACTCGCACTGAGGATATATGTAAGACTTTCGCCTAACATTGAGAAGTATTGAAATGTCATATAGCAGCTAGCACATTTTTAACCATTGTAAGAGGGCCTAAAAGTACACCACATGGTCGAACCTTGCACATAAACATTTAAAAATAGGACACAAAAACACGCGGTAGTGAGATTTCTGTCACCGAATGCACAGTGCACGGGCGGCTACATTTCAAAAGTGGGGCACAACAGCGCGACTATGAGAATGTTCGTGGCAAATTCAAAGCGCGTGTGTACCAACTGCTATAAAAATTGGTCGTCATTCCACCTTGCGAAAATGAATTTCCAGCAAAGCTCTTGTAACCCACTACAAATGGTGATGGAGGAGGTTGTGAAATCTTTTTCGTCGTCCGGATGGGCTTGTCGCTTTCGCTCGGCTCCTGTCACTGGATAAGGGTACAGAGTATCGGGCACTCTTTTCTCCTATTGTTTCGTCTCGCAACCGTGATCATTGGTCAGTTCGCATTACATTACAATTGTTTTGCACTGCGATGAATCATTGAAGACGCCATTTTGTTGTTTATCCGTTTTAGTCGGTCAACTCTGGGAGGCTTGGCTTGTCAAAGCAAATCAAATATAGGAGAATCAAAGATAACGTGTGTAAGACTATTTCAGCAGCAGAATTGTGTCCAAAGGCGCCGTTTTGCTGCGGCTTGGGTAGTGTTACAGACCACTTGGTCGAACTTAACGGCGAGACCGTAGATGCGGCAATCTCGCAAATTTTCATAAACGCCAGAATGTCCGCGCTTGCTCACTTGCATGCCTCAGTGGCGGTACACTAATACCTTATCTATGGACCCTACGCTCGGCTTCTCTGGCGGCAAAGGCTAGTTTCTGCCTAGTCTGGCGCATCCTATCGGTGACTTGGGCAAGAACTGCTCTATTTAGTGACGGTAGTTCTGCCTAACCTTGAAAGATAATTTGAAAACATAATATTTACCAGAATCACATGGTTGGTGTCCCATTGTTTACAGGCTCCTTATCATCCATAATGCGGTTTCAATGCTTAATTTGCGGTTTTTTAAACAATTTTGGAGCTCTGTGCAGCATGTCTGATTAGCCTGACGCATGCGCTCGGCGTCCTAGGCCTTGGCGCCTTGGCGCTTTTGCCTACGGAGATAAAACCGTTGGGGTAGAAGTATACAGCTTTGCTCTAAAAAGCTGAAAGCGGTGGTCTTTAATAAACCTCGCAAGTTAGCCTGGCCAATACTCCTAGCTTGCTACGCCGGATGGATGCGACGGGGTATAATTTGATTACAATAATCAAGATCATGGCAGGGGTTCGAATGCTTGTGCACATTTATTTATAGTTACAGGCACATCCCCGTACTTTGTCAGAAAGACAGTCAAGCTTTTGTTGCTCGCCGTGCAGATTTATAAATTGACTGGGTGCCTAACAGGTCACAGCTCATAGATTTCGATTTTCACGGGGCTGACTGGCCCAAAAACACTATGGTAATCGTTCGGTGCACAGAAAACCACGCACCTTCGATATATGGTCGTTTATGTCCTTGCGTGCTTTATGACTTCAGCATAGTCAGCGAGTGGTTTGTTGCGGGTGAAACTGGCTTCTGTTGGCGACATTCTGCCTTGCGCTGTATAGAAACATTTATTGATGCCCGGTAACCCTATGAGACGTCTTGAAGATATATATTGAGACTCTACAGATTTAAAGAGCGCATACCCATGTGGCCAACGGCATACGTAAAACACTGAAATCTCCAGGTATTTTTTGCGCAAAAAAGTAAAGGCTGATTTCGAGAGAGAAAAGGTGGGTATTATTGCATGTGTAGTTCATAGGCAAACGATGCGGCAGTGTCCGCTTTCACGTCCGCTTTGACTTCGAACTTTCGGCAACCACAATCTACCGCACAATCGATCGCAATCAGAATTTAAATGCTGCACCCCGCAGCAGTGGCCTAACTGTATATGAAGAATTAAGAAATTTTGTTTGTCATTAGTCTGCAAACTGCACACAGTTTCGACACTGCACATTCGAAGTCCACGTGTATCGATTGGAAAGTGGTGAAGGGCGCTGTAAGCCCCTTCAGAATACTGGCCAACTAGGTTGCCCCAGCTTCCCTAGAAAAGAAAAACTTGATTATATGGCGAAACATGTACCCTAGTTAACTAATATGCGCGCATCCTGTGCTCTTTCTGTAAACAACGCAAAACCATGAAGTGGAGTGTGCGCAAAACAATTATTGCCCCGCTTGGAGGCCACATTATAATTTTCCAGAAGGAGAATCCTCCCAATGTTCCGCTCTTTTCACTGAAGTGGATATCTTGACCTCCTAGTGTTTCACGACTGTTGTTTGTATAAAAACTGCCAAGTGGGGACCCCAATTTCGGTGAAGCAACCAAGAGTGACGAACTTTACTTGCGGGAACAAAAACCATGGTTTATTTTTTTTTTTTGCGGTCGATACAGGCACGTCTTCAATGCTTTTAAATTTTGAAATAATAGATTGTTTGTTTTTTCAGGCCTGATGTCCCGGATCTCTGAAGTTCCGATGTACCTGCAGGTTTTTCTTGGTACGTGCACCAACTTTTATGAAATTTGAAGCCAGTTACAGAATTCAGAACTTTGTACAATACGCTTCACACACTGACGGTGTACAAGAATAATATTGTTTCATGTTACTTCACTTTATACTGTAGGTCGTCTAAACCGATAATCGTACACCTTGCACGCACTTCACGCCTTTCGTCCGGCGATGCAAAGATATGCAAAGTAATTAACACAAATCCATTAGAGTACCTGATTTCTGCGAACTATGCAGCACTTCTATTGGTGCAAGATGGTTATGAAGTAAAGAACCTGCAACATGAACGTCCATTTATGATCTCCAAGCGAACACTTTACTCATTCACGGCATCGAATTCATAATGTGCCCTCGTGTTGTTCTAAAAAACAAAGCGCGTCCTTACTTCTCCCCTGTTAGGCTTTTCGTGATCACTATTTCAGTTTTGTTGTTTCAAGTATCTCAGTGAAGGTAACATTGACCGTTCGGGATATTGCTGCATATATATGTTAGAGCGATAGTGGCCTGAATAACTTCTATTCATTTAAATTTCTCAGGTGGTCAAAATGGCCCCGCGATGGACCAAATACAAGTCTACTGGCTGGCTGCGTCCATTGATTATAGTTAGAGCGCATTTATTGGCAAAGCCAGACTCCGCAGTCCTTCCTCTGTGACCCGAACACGGCTCCTAACTGTAATCATCAGGTACCCCTCCCGACACTGGAGCGTACACTTTTGGGCGCGATAAAAAACGGCATTCAAGTTTTATTGATCCCAAAATTTCTACACCCGTCCCAAGAACCTTGTACAATAAAAGCCAGCACTGTTTTAACGGGTGCCTTCCATATTAAAAGAAATTTTAGGAATTCAAAAACAAACAGATTGTTAAGTAACCGAAATGGTTTGAATGCAGCTCAAACCAAGTGTATTGTAGCGTAAACGGTAAACAGCACAGCCAACAAAAGCTTGACTATTGCAACAATGTTTGACCACAGAAGGTGATGATTTGAGCCCTCACTTGCAATTATACCTAAACATTTCCTGCATAATCCCTGCTTTAAAATGTTGCAGTATGATTCCTCCTTTTCCTATGGCCACAGTTTGCTTTAACCAGTTCTATATTTTTTTTATTTATGAATGGTGGTCCGCTATAAAATATCTTTTAAAAATGAGCTGCAGCGGAGCGATACGTTTCACACTCGCAATTACGGATCATTCACAGAGGGTCGTCTTGGGGATAATTCAAGCTGGTTTGGTCTAGTACAAGTATTCGCCGTAGTGCATGGCCACAGTACTAATGCGATCAGAATTTTTTTCTTGGACGAAACAAGGCGTCGGAAATAAGGCAACGAAAACTGGCAAGCATATAAATAACTCCTTCGTTCTTTAACAGCAGTTACCCCTAACAGCAAACTATGGAACTTTACGCAAACAATACTATTCAATGGGTACGCGCGGTTGTTGCAATAGGTGTTCTGGATTTTATTTGATTTTGATAACTTGTGTTTCAAGAGACACATTACAAGCAACCAAGTGCAGCTTCCAATGGCATTTGGGAATGACTGTCCTTTATTTTTTTCCGTTCCCACAAAAAACCCATTGCAAAATTAGACTATTTTAGGCCGTTGATGTGTTGCTATTCTTTTTCCTTCTCACTGGTATTGTTTTTATTGTTCACGGGGCCAGCGGAATGCTTCTGTGGCTCACTGCTGCAGCAATGAATATTCATAGCGGAAGACCGCAGGATATTCACTAATGTAAAATGCCCTACAAAACTTCACCGACGCAACATTGGGCTGTTTTGGTATGCTATCTGTCAAGAAGACGAGAAAACAGGCAAGATCGTCGCATTAGAGCTAACAGCTTTACCTATGAAAGTTGCTCAGATGCTCGAAGCGTATAGTTCAAGAATTTGAAATGTACTCCGCATAACGTTTTAACTTCTGCGCTTCAAATAAAAGTGGAACTTCATAACAAGTCGTAGTCACCTCACAGATGCCTTTCTGCACCAGATCTATTGTAGCATGTCCATTGTGCGGCGTCGCTCATCCATATCGTTCATCGATAATGTAATCCCCATGCTGCGTTTCTAGCATTGATAAAGTGTGGAGGCTTCATCAACATCTAACATCCCTCAAAATGTCTCGTGCTCAAGTTAGCGGTGCAATATTGACATGTCGCGGGACGCCAAAGATGACACGAGCCATAACTAAGAACTATGAGCGATTTATTTACAATACTTACATGGAGGCGATGACAGACACTCACTGCTTGCGTCCCCCACAGCTTGCTCGTCGTCGGGGCTCGAACCACAAGCTTGCTGCGTCCTACTTCCCGTTTCTTCATCGTCTCGTGACATTTCCCCCTCCTCGAAGCCCACCGTACCGGTCACGGCATTGTGCGAACCTGTGTGGCAAAATGAGTCAACACGAGTGATTCCGTCATACACCTAACTGCCAGGGCGTAGCTGAAGCACTACATAAGGAAGGCCGCGGACGATCCCTCTACCTTACACGAAGCATCGCAGGAGAGTCAAGATTTCGGTCCCTTCCGAAGAAAACATGACCATAAGAGCGTCCTGTGGTCACATATAGATCAGTTGCAACTGCTGACTAAAAGCTCTCAGCACAAAAAGCTATATCCAAATATTTCATCGTCGGCTGCGATTTCAAAAGCGCAATAAACAATTTTAACAGATGACGCTTAAGGCTAGCTTTTAAAAATTACGTGTCAGACAGCACCCAGTGGCGCATTCGGCTAGGTCGAGCATGCTAACTGTGGAACGATGCTAGATGGCGACGATGGTCGAGCTACGAAAAAGCGCACATTATCTCGGGCAGCGTGCCCAGCAGGTCATCCCGCTAGATAGTAGCAGTAGCAGCACCAGCCCATTGAAATTGAGGAATAAGAAAGCAGCGGAATGCGTCGCTTTTAAACAAGTCCAGCTAAGGGCACTTATTGTGCAAGTCATTACGGATGGCTCCGCATCTTCTCTGCACGAAAATCAGCTATGTCAATAAAATTTATACATCTTCGCAGTTGAGATGAAAACCCTGAAGTAGCCGAGACGGTGGTCCTCACTAGATTTACATTGGCCTTTTTTTGTTCTGCCAATCGGTCGATCAGACACTGATGGCGCCAAGCGCCCGCCATCTCTCTCCACTAGGATAATACCTGCACGTCAAAGACTACGACATCACTAGGCGCAGCGAATCGCCGCCGCACGCTTCCCACCCAAACATCGCAGCGCACGCACTCCCCAAACCTGCTCGTCGACGACTTGTCTCCTCATCATTTCCCCTGACACTTCTTCGCCTAACATTTTCTTCCCCTCCACTTTGCCGCTCTAATTTATGAGCGATGCCAGGCACGGACAGAAATGAAGCTTAAACAGCTCCGCTGTTAAAAGCCTTGCTCTCTCCATGAAAATAAAGTCAAATGAAAGATACGGCGGTTTCATAACGCGAGCTACCCGGCTTCGGTTCAGACCACGGGAAGCGCCTTTTTAGTCTTCAGTAGCGCACTCCCCACACCTACCCATACACTCCATTCCTGCTCGCTACTTCCCCTCACACTTCTTGGCTTAGCATTTTTCTTCTCTTCCTGCGCCGAGTTTTGAGCCCCGCCAGACACGGATGGAACTCAAGCCCAAGCATCTCCGCTGTTAAAAGAAAGAAAGCAGCTTTAATTGACTTCCTAAACGAGTATGAACAACGCCGTCTATGATTGCAAACGTTTGGCGGCGTGTGCAAATGCTCATAGCAGGTACGAAAAAATTAGGTTAAATCACCAATAATATTGGCCGCGAATACGGCTTCATCGCTGACGACGCCGTCAAAATACTGAGCCTTTCTATCATCTCTGACCGATTAGGCCATTTTACCTAAATGAGCTCTTGGCTTCAGACTTCGCCGACTTTCTCGGCTTGCAGACGTAGTTTTGATGTTTCCACAGTGCACACATGGACGCCAGACCTCTGGTGCTGGCATAAACTCAAATATTCAATATAAGATCGGAGGGTCGGTGGTCAAAGAGAATAGTTTGTTGCGACATTCACTTGTAGCTCTGCTGGAATACCAATCGACACACACTTGGTTACCGGTGTTCGTGGATTGTCCCCGAACGTCAATGAGTGATGGCCCACGGGAAACCTACGTCTGTGTCACTAACGGATAAATGACCAGTAATTCTCTCCAGTGAACTATTTGGGCGACTATTATGTCCCCGTCAGGCAGCGCTATTAATGGTCACGTGTATTCAGTAGTCCGCTGTTGGCCCAACTTTTTTTGGGAAGGTCAATACTATTGAGCGACCGTGACGATCTATTCGTTATTCATGCGCGGGTAACAGGCCCTTTACCAATAAGTGACCCAACTGTAACCCACCAGGGTTTCAGAATTTCCTCGCAAGTGGGTCAGCAGTAATTTGAGTCTCGGTTAATAGTGGGCTACCTTTATGCGGGCCACCGGTGAGTCAGCAGCGATAGAACATCAATAATAGGCGACCCAGGAAAGGATCAATATATTTTAAACCGGCAGTGGACGACTCAATTGGCACTATCGAATGGGTCACTAGATGCCGCACACTTGCTCCTAGACACTCACCTAGTAGTGTCTTCCTGCCATGGCCCACTGGCGACAGAATGGTAGGTCACCAAATAAGGCAACAATAGATGAAGTCACTTGTAACCCGTTAGTAACCATTGGTTTCTCAATGATTCATAGTTGTTTGTGTGTCAGTGACCCGCCAGCATTCGAGCGCACACGTCGCTACCCAGTAACTAACATTTTCTTCCCGACTAATCAGGATAACATACCCACAATTAAAAAGAGAATAGAAACATTCTCAGAGCCCTAAAAGAACTGTAGTTTTGGGGGTAAGCAGTACGGAGCTGAGATGACCAACTTCATAACAGGTTTTATGTCTTGTCTTGCATTACATTACGTAAAAACCCTCATATACAACTACGGGACTTCGGGACTTCGGTTTCATTTATAATACAGTAAAAAGTACATTGAGTATTACACAAATTACCATCATTTTAAGGTGACTATTTTTTTTTGTTTTCAGTAATCATCCTCGCTCACTCCAGACCCAGTAATGCCATAAGTCCCTTCAACATTCCCGGCACCCTTCTTCTTGGTGTATGGTGGCCCACAGGACCCGTGACATCGATAGAACAAAATCCATTGGCAACATCTCCAAATTTCCAGGGACAGCAGGAACTCGCCGTATCCCCAACTTCACAGGCACAGGAGGTACCGGCCGGATCCTCAACTTCACTGGGGGAGCAGCAACAAGCGGTGCCCTTAATTTGGCTGGGGCAGAACCCATCCGCAGTGTTATCAAACTCGCTTGGGCAGCAAACGCCCCCAGGGTCCTCGACTTTGCTAGAACAGCAGCAACCCACTGGATCCTCAACTAATCTAGGACAACAGCAAACCACTGGGTCCTCAAGTTTGCCGGGACAGCAGCAATCTGCAGTGCCCTCAGCTTCGCTCGAACCGCAGCAACCCACCGTGTCCTCAACTTTCCTGGGACAGCGTCCGCCTGCGACGTCTTCAACCTCGCCTGGGCAGCAGCCACCTGCAGGGTCCTCAACTTCGCAAGGGCAACAGCCACCCACAGGATCCTCAACATCGCAGGTGCAGCAGCCAACCGCCGGGGCCTCAGCTTTTTTCGGACAACAACCACTCGCAGGATCCGCAACTTCGCTGGGGCAACAGTCGTCCGTGGTCTCAAGTTCGCTGGGCCAACAATCACCTGCAGTATCCTCAACAACGCTAGGACAGCAGTCACCTGCAGGATCGTTAGCTTCCTTTGGGCAGCAGCCACCTGCGGGATCCTCAGCTTCGTTTGGGCAGCAGCCACCTGCAGGCGCCTCAACTTCATTTGGGCCTGGGCAGGCCACCTCAGATCACTCGTTTGGGCAGCAGCACCTTCAGGATCCTCAACTACGTTTGGGCAGCAGTCACCTGCAGGATCCACAACTTCGTTAGGGCAACAGTCACTTGCAGGATCCTCAACTTCGTTCGGACAGCAGTCAGCTATAGGATCCTCAACTTCCTTTGGGCAACAGCCACCTTCAGGATCCTCAACTTCGTTTGTGCAGCAGCCACCTGCAGGATCCTCAACTTCGCTTGGGCAGCAGCAACCTTCAGGATCCTCAAGTTTCCTGGGGCAGCAACAATTCCCAGGGTCATCATCCTCACTGGGGCAGCAGCAACCTGCAAGTGCTCTTGGGCAGAACCCACCCTCAGGATCCTCGACTTCGCTAGGGCAACAGCCGTCCGCAGGATCCTCAACTTCACTGGTGCAGCAGCAACCTGCAATGCCCTCAAGTGCACTGGGGCCGCAGTCACCCACAGGGGCATCAACTTCGCTAGGGCAGCAAGCACCGGTAGGATCCTCAACTTCCCAGTGGCAGCAGTCACCCTCAGGATGGTCAAATTTTCCAGGGTAATGACAACTCACAGGGCCGCAACTTCGTCATGAAATTGTGTACACGCGCCGTATGAACACTTGCATATTTATTAGTGCATTTCCACTTTGATAAGATACTGTTTGCAGGCGGAAAATGTTTAGTGAAAGAATATAAAATTTACGCTCCCTCTCGAGAAGGTAGTGCGCCATTGATTATATGTGCTGCGCACTAGAATCTATTTTATAAAATATATTTGCAGTCCTTTACCCCGCGGTAATGTTACATTCAGACAACATTACGGCGAACATGTCCTACTGATTTTTTCTTTTTTTCAGTTATATGACTTTCTTTTTGAGGTTGTTTAACAATGAGGCAAGTGCTGACAACAACGTTTTGAAAGCTATTCGTTCGTCCTCGTATTTATATTCGACACTGTGTTAGCTTTGGGCTGTTTTAAACGCTTCTTTAATATTTATTACAACTTTTCTCAAGCTCACAAATGTCCGTGTTTCAAAACTTCGGGAGAGCCTGAAGCACCGAATAAACTTTTTTAAGAAATGATGCCTCTGTTTTCTGTGTTCGATAAGGAGTGGTCCTATCCTGCTCAACGTCTTGTCGTTTTCTTACGTAAGCATTGGAATGTGAAGCATCGACCGTGTCATTTGCATTTTCTTTATTGAACAATGTAGCTTAACAGCAATAAAACAGGAACGTTATTCTAGCCGCAAAATGACTATTTTTTAAGTTTAAGTTTAAGTTTATTTGAGTTTAAGACGACACCTAGAGATCTCCGAATGAATCACTTTTCTGACATGCGTTTGTACTTCTTTAACGTAGATGTACATTCCTCGGAGTTGGGGGTAATTATAATTCTTCTAATATGCTTTACTCTGGTTATCCACATTGACTGACAGTCTCTCACAATGCTGTACACGTAATTTAGGTCAGCAAAATTTGATCCATCAGTGGTACAATACAATTGCTAAAACACAAATTTCCTTCTGCCTTAACTGTGTTTACTGCCGGGAGGCCAGATGGTAGCCTTCGTAGCTAATCCAGATTCCTAAACTATCGTAAACTGACGTCAAACGCACACACACACACATACACATACACACGCACGCACACACAAACCCACACGCACACACACACTACATTTCAACATGTGGATGTTGATTGAGAGGACACCCTCCTTCCTCTGAAATTCCACTGAAATGGGTAATGGGTGACATTTCCTTTCAAGAGCCTCAATACGAAAATTTGCGCATAAGTCCTATTTTTTTCTTACGAGATGATTCTATGAGCACAGCCCATTTTCCCTGCTTGACTGGAGCAGTGAATCAGTAAATACAATCCTATAGTTCCAACTCTAGAGTGAAAACCCTCCGCATCCTTTTTTTCCTCCTCTGGTGTGCCAACGCTTGTTTTCCCCGATTGACTTGGTAAAAGGCTTCAGCCGGTAATTTATAGCGTTTGTATATGAATAGAACTATAATGCAATACAATGCAGTTATTTAATTTGCATATTAAGAATCTAAAATGTTCATTGCTTGGGCCGGGTAGCGATAAGAACCATGCCTCTAAGCTAAGCCTGAAAACAGGCCGCATTTTTATTACACCTTGTAGAACGATAACGAATATCTGTAGGAAAAGATTCTCATTAAGCTAGTTTTATTCGTACATTGATTATTCCGAGATTTGCTTTTAACTTCTACGCATGTTGTGATAGTGGAGCACGCTATGAATCTCGAGAGTGAGGGAGACAGAGAAAACGTTTATTAAGAGCATTTGTGGTGTTCTTCAGCAGTGGCTCCCTCTCCAGAGCGAAGCCGGCACAATCAGCGCGGAGTGTGCTTGGCGTATTCAGCGCGTCATTTTGGAGCTGCGCCCGTTCAGAAAGCACGACTTCTGAAAACATCCGCGCGCAGCGCCATGTATGATGAAGTAGTAGTACGCACTACGCTGCGTGAAGTAGATAACCTTGCTACTTCTTTTGAAACTCCAGCCTCCTTCCAACGCTTCGCCTTCTGAAAGCAGCTCGGGTTGGGGCGGCTCCGATTTTCCCGGACGTGATGTTCCTCCATTTAATTGTGCTTGCTACATGATTTGATGGTAGCTCCAGTGCAGCTCAGCGCAAGCCCAAACCAAATAACCGGAAGAGTGAATTGTACAGAAGGGAACACGCCATTCTCCCGAATGTGGCTTTTAAACATTGCAGCGTTTGTTTACAGTGTTCACGGCGGCCATTATATAGTTTCTGAAATATTTCCAATTCCGCGTGTCGTGACCGTGTTTGAACAATATGAAGTGCGTTTTTAGTCGTTGACGTCTTGTCATCTGTCATCGATTCGATTTTCACTGTGTTTGAAGATGGCTGTTGTGAGAAAATCTGGTCGTCGTGGCTTATCGTGGCTACTAGAGGTAATTACTCATTTGGACCGAACACCCTCGCGACTGTCGCAGCACTGGCTGATGGTGGGTGGCCTGGGCACCGTTCATTGTTTGCTGCTGAGCTTTTGTAACTGCTAGCGGGAATCGAATTCAAATGACTTCGTGACTGTGACATTACCCAACCTGATGATGGCGAGGACATGGTTGGGTGGAGTTTTGGTCACTACGCCCCGCCTAGGAATAAGATAGATGTGTTTTATTAACAATAGAACTCGCAGGAAACTCGAGTGGCCGTGTTTAACGCGTGACGCTCTTGATGGAGGCTGTTGCTTCATGACTCATTCTTCATGGTCGCAGTACCAGACCATTTCTAGCCCGACAGACCCGACAGACCGAACGGAGGAGAAATTTCGTGCACGTTCTCGCCTTTCCCGAGGCACTGTACATTGGCTGGTCACGCATGTTGCGACCGACCCCCGTCTGCAGCGACTTCTAAGGGGCTCTCGGTCCATGACTTTGAGGACGAAGTGCTGCGTGCGCTGCAGTTGTACGCGACGGGCAGCTTCCATGGAAGCGTTGGGAGCCACCGCACAATCGGGCCTCCCCCAGTGGACCGAGCTCTCTGTGAGCGATGTGTCGGCGAGCACTAAAATTGTGGCGTGTTGACTTTCCGGCTAAACCTTTCGAACCTAAGCTTTGGACAATGGTTTCCTGTGGCCTAGGTGTTTTAATGCTGCCGTCGGCTACGTCGACAGTGGGATAAATGTTGCCTCGGGATAAGGGGGGGGGGTGTTAGCGAAGTGGTGAAAAGGCCCCCCACCTTACGCAGTGGGGCCATTAGGCAATCCACGCGTACGCTTTAGTGTTGTAAAATGTCTTGCTTGTGAATACTTTGGGTGTGAGTTCCGTGAGACGCAAGACAGCATTTTCCTCACCGGAGAAGGATTTGGCAGCCCTGGTTGAGTACATTTACTTAAAAAAACTCACAAAACCTCCAAATGAATATACAATCACATTACCGGCCCTTAGGCACTCGGTAGGCGTTGCTGGAGATCTTTGGTAGAGGCTTTAGTCCCACAGCGGATACGCTAGGCTTGTGATGATGAATATGGTGGTGATGATAATGATGGCGATGGTGATTAGTTCAGTGAGAACTAATTTCAGCAGGATATCAAGCTATAATTATATAAACGCAAGTAAGTTCGCTTATAAATATTGTCCTTCCGCTATATTTTTGTATATAAGCCCATCAGTAGCTGCTACATCAAGGGGCCTCCCTATGGAGCCCCCTTTCTGGTTCATTTACTGGCTCTGAAAAAGTGTTATGTATACACTAGGGGCAGTTTAAATTAGCCAAATTTGTCAAGCAGGCACAGGGTGGTGATGGCTGTTCCGCCTTTAAAATTACGTTGGTGAATTGAAGTGCTGGATTACCTGCTTATACTAACTATACTATACTAGCTGGTATACCTGCTTATACGCATTGTTGCCACAAACAAAGGCATTAATGCGGAACACTACGTGAATCCTGATTTCAAGGGGCAGAGCCCTGAGAGATTCGAATGTGTGCATTTTTGGCCAATCAGGGGTCAGACTTCTGCTCTACCGTCAGCTACAGGCTGCGCAGTGGTAAACATCATAAGTTTGTGCGTTTTATCTGCAATGCTTTCGTCTCTTGAGGATAGCGCAAAGCCACCACTTCTGTCACTGCGACCACAAAGCAAGCTTATGTTCCTGTACAGCGATTTTGTGTCTTCACGCGAGCACATAAGGCAGAATTCGCGCATGATGCTTGTGTCTGCAGTCAAGCTTACAAAGCAGTGCTGTCTGTGACTACCACCGCATTTGTTTCATGCTATGCTGATCTAGCGTGATTTTGCGCCTCCAGACAAGCTTTCACGGCAGCCACTCATGTCACTATGAGTGGCTGCCGTGACACTCCTGGCTGCCGTTATGGCTACCGTGACGTGGCCTGTTAATGGTGTTGTAGCCAGGGGCACTGAATAAATCCAACTGTGCCCATTGTGCGAGAATTTTGCTGAAATTTAGCGTAAGTTTGGGTTTATACTTCTAAAAGACATTCATAGGCTTCAGCATGCAGCGGTTGTAGTGATCAATAAGGCAGGCATCCTCCAATTTATAGCACAGCTGTAAGTTGCGTGTTCAGAATTTTTCACATCGCTCTCCAGTAGAATGTTCTTTGTAGCAAAATCTCTCTGTTTATCTCTCAATTTTATGCATATATATTGGAAAAAGTCACAGTGAAATTACCCCCAAGGCGATTGAGTTATTGATCCACGGTTTGTGCCTGGAAGAATGTGCCTTTAGTTGGTTATTTTGTAGACTATATAAGGCTTACTAAAGCCAATGAAGTCAAAGTCGCCCCACACAAGCCAACATGCGACACTTCGCTGACTGGTATGCTAGTAGAATACTAAGGTCAATCAAACGCAGGCGAAAAGTCAGCGAGTTTAATATTGATTCTGAGGAAATAAAATTAACGTAAAGCTCTTTTGTGCTGGGTTAAATAACCTAAGGAATGTAGTCGCTACAGGTGAGATATTCATGGGAATTTCGAGGTCATTTTATGGGACAATAGGGGACACGTCAGGGGTCACCCAAGGGGCAAGTGCTATTCCAGAAATAATTATCTAAGCTGCTTGCAATTCCGAGACAAGAATTCACACAATATACCACATAAATTTACTATTCCATCCACGACAGCGCCGGGGCAGTGGCTGAGGGGTCTGAAGCACTAGATACAGTGCGTCGCAATTAGCAATTTCGAATTCCAAGATGGGACTTTTTTGCAGTTGATTTTTCGTATATACAAAATTCACCATTTAGCGCTGCAACGTGTATTGCTCCACGATCGAGTTGGCAGACTGCGTGCAGACTAACACTGACTCGCAGGCGAGTTCTCCTTGGCGTGGTGTTGACAAAAGCACCGGCTGTTTGCATGCACAGTGCAAATCAGCCGACTGTCGTCAGGGTTCGAACACGCCTCTTACGTCACAGGGACGAGCCAGGCTAGTTCCAATTGTGGAGGGCGAACCACCTCGCAATTGAACATTACGATTCTACACGGAGCTCGCTGGCTTAACTTTCCCCTTCTTCACCCGACAACATGGCAAAAGCGCGGTATGCCGATTACTGATATATCAAGAATGCCGAAGCGATAATAATGTCGGATGCCAAGCACGTTGTTGCACAGAACCGAAACCGAAACTAGTTTAAATTCGAATCTTCGACATCGTCCAATCACACCGCAACTCAAATACACGTCACTGCTGTTGTTGCGGCAACGCAAAAGTTCGCATAATATTTTTTCATCTTTCAGGCACTATAAATAAAATACTGCGTCATCGACCCCATAAACGGTGAAAAGTTTGTTCATTTGAGCCCCTCAATGCAATGCCAAGAAAAACCGAGGTTTCTCGAAGTACCTTCAGTGTTCCTTTAATACAAATGATGTGAAACCCTCCCCAAAACTTTAGGACGCTGCTAAGGCAAAATAAGAGTTTGGTTAAATCAAACGACTTCTTTGTCACCATGCCAACGATGCTACAATTACCACATACGTCGTAAAGTTTATCTAGGTATGAAGAAACAGATCAAATTCCAGCGATTGACTAGCCACTTTCTGGTAAGGTTAACATGCGTCAGACGAACTTGTTTTTTTGTTTGATTGGTGGCTGCTGCACTGAGCCATTATCAAAAAACATGGGCTACGCACCGTTCGTCGAAGTACAATCCGTAATAAGTAATTTGATAATATGGCAATTAGTAGCAGGGCAACTGGTCACGCAGGGCATTTCGTCATAGGGGTATTCATTGTTGTACACCCAGTTGTTCATAACATAAACACCATTTACTTCATTTTTATTGGCTTAACGCAGAACGAACTATTCGGGGAAAGGGGAGTTGAAGGGACATTTGTAACAGATAAACATAAGCCACCTTTTAAGAAAAATTTATTCCACCCTTAAGCTGACTGCGCACGGGAGGCAGCATTTTCGCCGAGCGAACATGCCACCTCCCTAACTTATTCACTTTAATTCACTCAAGGTGGAACGTTGGTGGTTCAGTGAGCCTGTAGCTTCCAGAACTAACTTTTAAGGCTCACAAGATAACGTTCACCAGCTAAATGCTATAAAATAACTAGTGAAGAGTCAGCTTTTTTTCAGTTCGTTAGGAGTCGTCAGGAATGAAAGAGGAGCTAGGGGAATGCTGGTCTACGAAGGACTTTCATACACTGTGAATCAAAAGACTTGCTGACTACTTCTAGGACGTGCACGGGGTCGACTGCGTGGGAATTACATCTCCTCGGCTCAATTTTCTGCAACACAATGTCCGTGCACGACGCGGACTGTGGTGGAATGCCCCGTACAAACGACGATACGGAGGCGGGAAACTGTGGGCGGCAGGTACCTGCTCATAATTTTATGCGCCTAATCAATCCATGCCGCACAATCATGAAGCAGTCAAGAATTTGTATAACTTGTATCTCATCCCCTCATTCTCGTTCTTTAGAACATAGTAACTTCTGTTTCACCGAACTTCCGCGACTGTTTGAAAAAAGAGCAGACTTTACGAGTAATTAAGATAAGCCAATTGGCGAGCGGGATCATTGTCACAAGGGCGTCCAGGAAGCAGCAAGACTTTAACAAACGGCTTGCAAATATTCATCGACGCTACGATGGAGGCAACATGGCTATCCTGGAGGCTTGCCACATAAGGTGATACTGGATGCGAGAAGGTATATGCAGAGTTGATGATGATGTTTGGAAATTTGAGCAGCAAGGCCAGCTGGGGCAAAGGGCGCCAAGAACTGATTAACCAATACAGACGAGAAAGCAACTCCTATAACTACTATATGCAGTGTACCCCAATAACAGCTGTGTGGTTGGGCTGTAAAAACTAAGGACGATATTATAACACGCATGTATCCATTTCCCACAGAATCAGCATGATCTACAACGAAAATGAAGTATTTAAGGCAAATCTAAAACATTACAATGCAAAACAAAGACCGAATAACGGACAAAATTTGATGGTATTTAAAAATTATGAAAATAGATCCGTGAACCCAGCAGCCTCAACGCGGGTGTATTCTCTGAGCTTTTTGTCCGCACACATAAAAAATATAAAAATTTTAGTAGTCGTTATACACCGCAGACTTGGATGCTTAATGCTTTTTTTTTCCTCCACGTGCTATACTTTATTTTTTCAATACACCACATAGAGTTCAAGGCGGCGTCACGATTTGTTCAAGTGGGTGAAATATTTTCCTAGAGATAAGTCCTGACGCGACAACACTAAATCTGGCTCGTGCGACAGTTTTTCCTTGACAGCCGAGACGGGCGAGCTATTGCACCCGCTCATGCAACCATGATGCCCCTCTTCAGGTGCCATCATTTGGGCCTTTCGGCACAAACCCTTGCAGCCAGCAGCTTTCATGTACGTAAACAGGTGGTTTCATACGGGCATGAAAGTGCCTTCACACGGCACGGGGGTAAGCTCATGCAGGCAGTTGGAGCCTGGTTAAACGATAATCAGTTTAATGGGTTGCGCAAGTTGGTACAGTTAGATCCCTACATAGTATTAACTGACATCCGCTGTGAAATGCCGCTTGATTAATACATTTAATACTGAGAAAACAATACTTATTTCATCATTAATAATTGACAAATGAACGCTTCACGTCTCATCCTGAAAACTTCGATGTTTAAAGAAACGATAGCCATGTTCAGAGATTCTAACCGGGGACCACCAGTCATTGGGAAGGAGAAGCCACTAAGCTACGCTGGTTGAATAAATCCACTTTAAGCAACCAAGGTTGATCAATTTTCTGCGAGGGATAAAATGTGCGCTTACCCCAAAGAAACCCGCAAGAAAGGATACGTCGCTTTCACAGAAATTTTTGCATTGAAAAAAAAACAGCAGAGAATTGTAAGTATAGCCGCCAAGTTCGTGAAAGGATGGGGGCATAAAAACTTTACGGGCAGAAATGTTTTGAAATGTTATTTTTTCTGTGAGGATCTCATTTCGCCCTTAACAGGCTACCTTAGGTAAATCCGCTAATACCCTCCCCCCTCACCATTAGCGTACAGTTCACCCTTGTATGAAACAAACAGCACCTCTTAGACCATTTGACCAAACAGGTGCCCCGGATGGCACCCTAGAGGCGGTCCCATGTGCACTCCAACTACCCACGAGGACGAATTTCACTTTGCTTCTGAACCTTATTTTAATTTAGTAATACACCATGCAGCCCTGAGGCCTCTGCACAAATAGTAATCCTGCAAACGCCGCGGCTTCTATTATAAAATAATCTATAATAAAATAATAAAATGCGAACAACTTCAGGTTGTCCGTACTTCTTCCGCTGCTACGTAACAATATCTCGAGGTGTCTGCGAGGTGGTTATACTGCAATTCTTATGCTTCTTTATTTCTTCAAGGAGTTTATTACTGTTCTACCGCTACTTTAACGCAAGCTATGTTCCCTTTTTTTGCTGCATAATAGAAATTGATGCATAGCAGACTTCCGAACTAAACGCTATCGAACGTTTTTTGTGGATGACCCGCTAGAAATTAACAAAACCTGCTATATTGTGGTCCTTGGATGCCTTATCAGACTACTTTTTTATTTCTGAATTATATAAACGCCATTGAACAGGCATTCCACAAAAAAATAATATTTTCCGCGGATAATTGTGCCTTATACATGGAACACAAAAGTTCCAATGGTCGAATGTCGTAACAAGGTCCTCTAGATCACTTTGATTGTTGGTTCATAACTGTCTTAATACTGTAACTGTATCAAAATTAATTGCAAACGTTCATCACTCAGCACAAACCAAATTTTCTCCACTATGCTTCAAACAATGAGCCTTTACCCGGAAAGGGTGAAGAGAAATTTATAGGTTTATTTTCGTCACAAGAACCTGTGATATACATGTTGACAAAGCCACTTCAAAATGTCCGATCTTAATTTTAGTGTACGAAATAGTGAAGACGCACATCAAGGAAAACTTCCCTCGAACGTGTGGAACACCAATATTCGCTCAAAACTACAACAGGTTAAGTGGGACTCTCATACAAAGAATTTTATTTATTGCTTGTAATTCATAACTACAAATTATTTGGACTTCAAAACTTGGGATTAAAAACTACCCTTCTGAGATCCAAGACATGACGAAGTAAAAAGTTAATTTTTTTAAATAAATGAATTTACCAGACTACAGCGATAATTCTGATGCCATTATTTATTTTCTATGACGGTTCGTTGAGAAGTTATCAGATGTGGAATATATTGCACGCTGGGACTAATTTTTCAAAAAATCATGTAGCATGATGCCATAGACAGTGTGTATGTGTTGTGTTGTGTTGTGTTGTGTGTGTGCATGCGTGTGTGCGTGCGTGTGTGTGTGTGTGGTGTGTACGTGTTGTTTTGTGTTGTGTGTGCGTGAGTGTGGGTGTTGTGTTGTGTTGTGTGCGTGAGTGTGGGTGCTGTGTTGTGTATGCGTGTTTTGTGTGCGTGTTGTGTGTTTGGTGTGCGTGTTGTTTTTTTGTGTGTGTATCGTGTGTGTATGTGTTGTGTGTGCGTGTGTGCGTGTGTGTATTGTGTTGTGGGCTGTTTGCGTGTGTGTTGTCTGTGGGTTGTGTGTGCGTTGGTTGTGTGTTGTTTGTGGGTTGTGTGTGTGCGTGTTTGTGTGTCTGTGTGCCTCGCTATTTCGGAAAAAGATGAAGAAGCCAATCAGCTATGGAAAGTTCATCTTGTTTCTGACATTATTACAAACGCCTGCCTCACTCTGTCGTGCTCACCAAACATCTGAGTTGACAAGCAAATTATTCCCTTCACCGGCAAGTGCACAGTGGAGCAGTTCGTTCAGGAAAGCTCAAGTTGACAGGCCTGAAGAACTTTAGCTTGGCAAGCCATCAAGGCTTATGTCTTGTATTTTGAAATCTTAGTTCTTGAAACCTTAGATTTCAAGTCTTAGATTTGAAATCTTTCAGGGGAAAGGAAGCCTAGCACAAAAGAAACAGCATGGAATAGGTGGTGCTTGTCCCTATCGCCGCAGTCCTCTCAAGAATTTCGAGGGCAGAGGCATCGGCGGCATCTAAAGCGATTTTTTATTATTTAGTTGCACAAAAACACCCCTAATTTTTAAAGAGTGAAATAGCAAATCAATCTAATGTGTTCTGCTAAATGTAGTGACAATGATTCAACATTGTACTGACGAGCAATCTGTTGCACATCAAAGTTACGAGTGGAATCAAGCAGAAAACATAAAAGTGAAGGAGGGCATAGTGGTGGCGTATGAGACCTTAGTCTTTCATCAGCTCGTAAAACAAAATTTATGAGCGTCACAGCATTTTAAATACATGAGAACGGTTTTACTTGGTAAAACTTCCGGACTGAAAAACGCAATTTTGTTTGCTAGTATGAGCGCCACCTGGCAACTACAGTTGCATAAAACACAACCAGTAGGAACCACCGGTCTCTACTGTAGCTTGGAAACACTGTTTCGGTTTCGCTTGCAGCTTGTATTGTTCACGAAGAGCCTAATTCTGAATATCCAATACGTTGCACGCGGTGTCTTAGGAGGCTACACACACACGCGCACACGCACACGAACACGCACGCGCGTGCACACGCGTGCGCACACACACACGTACACACACACACACGCACGCACACGCGCACGCACACACACACACACACACTCACACTCACGTGTGCGCGCGCACACACACACACGAGGCATCACTCATTTCTAATGGCGCTTTCAACCGGCCCGCAGTCTCAAGCATGACTACCATCGGTGGTAATTCACTTAACAGTGCCGCCTTTAACATATGCGCTTCGCTGCAGCTCTATACGTAGTCACACAACCACCACAATCCGCTTGCAACAATAACAAAAATATACAGGTGCAACTTCCAAGTTATATTGACCCCTCACAAGATACATAACATTTACCTCACAACTATCATTCAGACCACCACTGCAAAAAGCATTTATTGAATACCTTAGATCATGGGCAGCTTTTGTATTTCTAGCAGGTGTGTTAAAATTTGAGGCCTCACTAAGTGATAACGAAACCCTCCCTCCTTAACCACTTGCATTGTTTTTTTCTGCTTAAGTATAGTTTTTTTATATTTTAGTCAGGAATTTGTAACCATGCCTCACTTTTTTAAGAGCGTTTATTTTCACACGTGGCATAGATAAATAGGTACGAGTTGACGATAACGAAAGGTAGTTAGATAAACACGAAAATGTTCGCTTCGCAGATGAAGTCTAGGAGGGAACGCTGATGGGGCCAATGTATCCATGAGTTGTATGCGGAAGCATCCTCAACGCGGATGCCCGTCGCCGCAAGATGCTGCAGTCTCGCCGGATGCAAGGCGAGGTAGGACCACAGCAACTGCTGGAGGTCGGCGATTGCGTCGCTGCGGTGGCAAGCTGGGCAACCGGGGTTTGCATGCTTGACTCTTACTCGTCTTTTATGCAAACACCGTGGGGATCTTTTGGCACCCCCATGTTGATTTGATCATTTTAAATATTCCCTCTTTGCCTCTCAGCCAATCCCCCTTACTTTTATGTCACGCGTGAAGTCTGTGTTTACGATAACAAATAAACCATGATTAAAAATCAAATGTCAGGGTTCTGCTTGTGTTGAGCAGCAAAACTGTATATTACAAACGTTTGCAATTGCATGAACTGAAAATCACCAACTCCAGACAGCCTTGGCTTACGCACTAACCGACAGTAAAGGCGATCACTTATCGAGTAAAGGTCATGGGAGCTACGAGAATAGATGGGAGATGAATATATGCTTAAAATAAAGAATTTAACTTGGCAGCAATACGACTAACGTAACATAGAAGGAGCACTTACACTAGACATGTCCATGGTTTCCATCGGAAATTATCTGGTAACCACGACCGGCTTTATATACAGCGACCTGCCCATTGGAGCCGCCGAGAATGGGAGCCAGCGCGCAGAAAAATAGATTTTGAGGATGATAATTGGTTTCACTTTTGTAGCGGGGTAGCGGCCAATCAATGACTCATATTAATTATTTTGAAAGGGGTCTTCGCTCCTTATTTTGATTGTTACAGTTCTTTTAGGTACATATGTATATATATTTGCTGTGTTGCTGCCATTTCTTTATGAATCTGCCTCACTTCTACGCCTGTACCATCGACCATCACCTGCTGTGAAATTTCTGTACTTGCTCCCCCCTTATGTAATACCCCGCAAGGGGCCCTTAAGGGTATAATAAATTATGATGATGATGACATGTCATCTTACCAAAAAGGACTAATATACAAATGTTTTACACTCTTGGTTTAATACTAGCGCTGCTTAGGGCAGGCACAAAAGCTTATTAGGCACAAAACACTTTTTTTCTTTTACAGGTGGTAACTGTACAAGGCAATATTCCCGTCATCATCATCATCAACTTCGGCGGCTTCGCTTCATTCGCAGCGTGATCTGTGATTGCTCGAACGAAACGTACAATGTACTTACCAATCAATACCGATTGTACCGACCACTACCTACAATAGTGGCCAGAGCCAAGAATATACGGTTCGGTTTAGCCAGTTTCTTAGGTATGCTACCTTGAACGAGCACAAGTAAACCACACTGCTACCACACCTGCCTGCTCGACTAGTATTCCTTAATTTCTAGCCTTCTCGTTCATTTAAACATTTGGAAACTTTATTGACTTTGGCTGTACGTATAGATATTTTCATTTTACGGGAAGTTCGTATTCGCACGAGCAAACGTTCACATGAAAAAGTGTAATTTGTATAAAGCAGTTTCAACAGGGTCATTCTGAGCGTTCAAATGCGGACATTTATGAACGAAAACTACGTTTTTTTGCGAAGGAAACTCTAATCCAGAACAATGTCTTTAAACCACTGCCGCATTTTCCCCATAACTGAAACCACACTTGCAGGAGCCCCCTCGGTGTGGCTTATACGCCAAATAACTGGCAAAATTGGCATGACAGTCGGCATTGGTCAATGCTGAGGTGAGAAGCGCAGTTATCTTAGGGACAGGTTTTTGAGCAACTGCCCTCTACGAAACGAAGGGAACCTGGTGAAATAAACTGACGTTAGCTTGCGTGTGCCGGTCGCGCTCAGCTGTACGCAACAAATACCATCGCGTACAATATGTTTACTGAAAATGCGATGAAAAGTCGTCCCAGAGGATGTTTCGGAATATTTTTTTGGGAAAGCGTTTTTCTGTGTTCAGTTCTATCTCGGAGTTTTTTTTCCGATATGGACTGTAGCCTACAACCTTGACATTAGATTCACGGCAGCTACTTTTTCCAGAGTCGTAATACGTGCTGCTGCGACACTGCCTCCAGAGCAGCTAAAAGCTAATCAACACTGCAGGCTCCTTTTTTGTTTTTGTTTTTGTTTTTATTATACTACTGCAATGAATGCGTTGTAAGCCATTGGGAATTCAGTGCTGCCGACTGTTTCTTCCCGTTATTTCTCGTGGTGCACTATATGAAACAGTGAGCACCAATTGCTTCCTTGTGTTTCCCTTTTTTCGATCCGTGCTGTCTAGCAAAACACGCTGAATATTTCTTTGCGTTTTACTCTTTCTGATGTACGCGCGCTATGAAACACGTGCAACGCTGTGGAATTCGTTAAAAGAGGGTTCTGCTATGTTCTGACTACCGACGCAAAAGCTACATCGTGATCAATGGAATCGTGAATATTTCGTGAATCGTGAATCGTGAATATTTCTTTGCGTTTTACTCTTTCTGATGTACGCGCGCTATGAAACACGTGCAACGCTGTGGAATTCGTTAAAAGAGGGTTCTGCTATGTTCTGACTACCGACGCAAAAGCTACATCGTGATCAATGGACATAAAGAAAAACGGCGGGTCACGCAGTTTGGTTGACTGAGACGTGAAATGACGTCATTCTTTAACGTTATTACGACAGCTGCGACGACAGTCTGAACCCAGTCCTTAGCTACTGGGGACGTTTCTCGCGGGCGATATCGGGTGGGTGTGCGTTCGGTGGACGCTAGTTGGGCGCGTTCTCCGGCCAGCAAGTGACAATTTAGAGTTCAAAAACACTTATTCAAGAAGACTATTGATCCCAAAGAAGGTGTGCACTTCATCCAAGGTAAATCGACAAGGACTGAGCAGAACGGACAGAGGAGAAAACGAAATTGATGGCAGGCCGAGCACACGTGCTATACAGCGGAGAAATGAGAACATTCAGCGCAAGCCGGTGCAGTGGCGTCGGAAAGAAGTACAAAAGGCCAAAAAACCAATAAAAAATGCGGCACGCAAGATCACCGAGCATGGGTGGGTGGATATTTATAAATTCAGTCGTATTTGGTAATTATATTCCTGCCCCGAGCTATGTGGTGATTTAATGAACTCCAAATTCCTTTTTTTTTTGTGCAGACGGGGACTTGTAGATTCTTACTGCCTTTTCCGTACGTGGGACAGCAGTGAAAGTGTCGTTAATGAAATTTTTTTTGAGATACAGGTGCTCCCCAAACTAATTGCACAAAGGGCTTGGACGTGTAAACATTGCTTCACAGTCTACTTTTCGAATGCAACTGTAAGCCTGTAGATAATTTATCAAAAGAAGGAACTATCTATGTACACCAATCAGCATTGAAAGCTCAACAAAAATAAGGAATTCACTTGTATTTGTAATCTATGTTTGGATGTTTTACTGTTCTTTTACCGGCAGTGTACTAATTCACGAGACTGAATTTTAGGCCCGGCTAGGAGGACGCTCGCCATACGAAGGTTGACCCCAGCTCCCGACCACCTGCATTAGCCCAGGACGGCGCTTAGGAAAAACCTCGTTCCTATACATAATTCAATAACTGCACTGCATAGGCGCCTATTCAAAATATTACAGAATGCGCCACCATTGCTCATTAGCTGAGGCATTCGAGTGGTGAACGTATTGACGCCAAGTGTGATCCCAACCACAGCTCTGGTTTTCTCTGGTGGAGGCGCAAAAAATAATCGTCTGTGGGGAGAGAACTCGGCGCACGTTAAATGGTTCAGGCGGGCTAAACTATTCCGCAGCCCTCCAAATGGCACCACTCATACGCGGTGTGTAGCCTCAGTGCGCAACACTAAACACTCAAAGGCCCTCACAAAGAACCTCCTGAAAAATTAATCGTGAAAAACAAGCTTTCAACAGTTTGAGTGCATAAACCAAACACAGCGAGTCCGCAGAAATAACGTTGATTTTATAAATGTCTGGCATTAAGTTATTTTATTTAGATATCTGTAGCGTATATGACGTTTAAATAACTAAACACTATACAGTAAAACCTCGTTAATTCACATCACCAGGGTGTTGCCACCTCAGTGAGGACAAGTAAAGTTTGAACTAAAATGTAGATGAACAACTGTGCACTGCGGTTGTGCTGCTGCAGGGCATGTCCAAAGTTTGGTGCCTAAAAAACCCGTGATTGCGCCCGAGTTTAGCCCTTAAAGGCGACAGCCAGCACATGTTGCTCTAAGAATCAAATGTAGCGGAATGCCTCCTATTCACCTTCTTCAAAACTGGAGAGGAAACGAGCGGCATTTCATTGAGCCATGACAAGCATTCTTCTTCCGTGTTTTCCTCATCCTCCCTGGTGGCGACAGCTTCTGCGATTTTGACCTGAGATGTTACCCTCGGCTGACCGCGAACCACACAACACCACTGTACTCGCATCCTCATTGACCTGGTTCGCAAAGAATGAGTCTTTCAGAACGCCCCCAATCTGGAATTTCGATTGCTTTTGCCCTTTTTTTTTGCTCCGTTCTCCGCAGCTTCGAGAGTAAGCAGAGGATAGGTTCATCTAGCCGCGTGTCAGGCGCCAAGACAGTGGCGCGCTTGAATTGTCCGTGGCTGAACTTACTTGCGTTATGATTTAACGAACTTCTTTCTAGCCAGGATTCTATGAAGACCTGGCACGAGCAAGTCGTACATCTAGAATTTTCTATAAATTCGAATTACCAACGCTCTAATACGCGAGGCTTTCACTGTAACAACGGCGCTAACAAAGTAATTTGTTCCCGGAGCAACAAAACGCCTAATTAAAATTTTACTCTGTCAACAGCAATAATTAAACAAAAAATTTGAGCTCGTAATGTTTAGTTCAACCAAAAACACATTACTAGTGGAACTGCAGCCAGATTACCTCTTTTGAATGGGAAAGCATTATGGTGAACGGAAAAGATGGCATCTGATATCTACACTGCCCAATCTGTCGTTAGTATTCTGACGTTCGGACGTTGCCACCGGTGCTACGTTCGTACCATTCCGCGTGCGTACACTGCCCGACCTTCGAGGGGACGGCCCCAAAGCCGGCCTTGAAACCCCCGCAACGCTGCTGGAGGCGACTTGTACGCGCGGTGAGCGAACATTGACCGGCCTGACCTCCTTTGTTCCTCAACGCGCCATCCCTTCTCTCCACGCAACCAGTAGAAGGTTTAAAAAGGCGGCCAAGCAAGCCCCCGGGGTCGCCTTCTCCACCCGAAGCCAAGCGATCCCGCCAAAGGAAGCCGCCGTAAGAGTTATCCGATAGCGCGCTCCCACAATCCCGCCCGCAAAGGAGACTTGGAGAACGCCACACCCGGCACCTTCCACCAGTACGGGCCAGGGGGCCCACAACTGCACCCCAGGATCATCTCCTCAGCCCATTGGAGTACACGTTCCCCGGATCGAAAGCTCGAGCCCCTTGTCCAGCGGCGATCGTGCGCCTCTACAGCACCTCGGCGCGAGAGCGAGGGATCTCGCCTCCACGACTAGGCACCAGCCACCAACCTGACACACTTCTACCTGATAAAGAAGCCCGACAGGCGCCGACGCTACCCTGTCCTTGGTACCGGTGAGGAAGCCGGCACCGCTTAACCTCATTAATTAAATTCAATTTTTATCTGGTAATCCCGTTCCTGTCTGTGTGGACCCACCCAAACGGGAATGGTGACCCCTTCAGGGCTCGTCACAGCATGTTTTAAATGCAGAGCATTTCTTAGGCTCGCGATGTCACTCGTCGATGTTGTCGGCGCCGTCCACACGCTCACTGCGCATGCGCGTCGCATCGAGGCGCAGGTGCGCGTCTCTCCCCCGTACCCTCCTCGCTCTCAACAACAAGTTCGGTGGTGCGGGAAGAGCGCGTGTACCTCGTGCGCTCCGTCGCTCTCAACAACAGCTGCGGCGGTGCGAGGGGAGCGCATCTGTGCGCGCATGCGTCGTAGCTACCCGTGCGCTGCGTCACGCTCAACAGTAACGGCAGCAGGGCGTGTACACGTGATAACGGCGTGGTGGGTGCGTGGAAAAATCGCGCGCTTGTGTACGGAAGTGTGCGCATGCTCGTCTCTCCCCCGTACTCCTCTCCCTCGGACGCGGGCGGTGTGTATATAAGCGGCGGAGCGCGCGTTCGGAATTCAGTCAAGGGCGTCTTTGCTTGGCTTTCGCTTGACTTGACGCTTTGCTTGACGGCCCCAAGCATTAAAGACAGACTTTAACTTTACACTCCTTGCCTTCGCTTCTCCTTCATTCAATAAATAAGAATAATAAAGACGAAATAACAATTAAGCATTCCCAAACCATACGCAATTACGCAACATTCACGCGATACCCCCACCACTCTGCGACGCATTTACTCGAGTTCCTCCCGTGGGAAGATGCGGGCGGGATTTTTTTTGGCGCAGCTCGGTAAGATTCAAGGGCCCGTAAGATTGTGACACCAGCTTTCACCGTCATTGTCCAGTCCCCTTTAATAGCCCTGTGACCAGTCCGATGGCAATTTCGCACTCCGCCCGTTCAAGCTACGAATCTGTGTACTGCAGCCTCTCCCTTGACGTACCGCGTCCCCACCCACCCCTCCCACTGACCCACAAGACCCTAACTAAAACAGAAAAACGCCCATCTCCGCGAGAAACTCGGCGAAAACACCAAGAGCCTCGCGCTTCTCGAACATCCGATAGCTCTGCTCCGTGTGCAAATCCAACCGCAAACACCACTGTTCCAAGCAACCCTACCGACCTATCCCACATCTGAAAGCGCCCCCATTACTGCTGTAGCTTCACGCATGATTAAGGACCTCAAATGCTACAAATATGAACTGGTTTTGGAATTGAAAGCGAAAATTCAAGCTGTCGACACACGCGTTGCCGCACTAGAAATTAAAAACGGAAGAAACGCAAAAACGGCTCACGCCTACGACACCGCAGCGGGAAAAAAGTACTAATCAAAGATGATGAGGACATCTCCTTTCTATCCATCTAAAACAAACAAATCCTTCTTATGTGCACATATTGGTTGTGGACAAATGTTTCGAGTGTCTGCAATTAATCGTGCTGTTAATGTTTCCTCTAAAGAATTAGATTTTTTTTTCTTGAAATTGCACAGTGTTGTTGCGTATGGTGACCTGTAGGGGTGCCGAGGCTCCTCAAGCAGTCGTTAATGACTGCTTTTTTCTTCCCATCCTCAGTATCTTTTGCCTGTAAAAAACTGGAATAACATATCGTAACAAAACTTTATTACAGAAGGTGGGCGCGTCGGTCAGCATGAGGAAGAAATGAAGGGGGGGGGGGGGGGGGAAGGCGGGGGCAGAGTTTAAATGTTACATTCGGCGGTCGGCGCCTCAGGAGCGCGCGAACTCCCACAGAGGAAGCAGCGTCTGCCTTGCAGTGGCGGGTTGCAGCGGGGTTGTCCATTCCACAAGCCGCTGCACGCCGGGCGGAAGATACTGTAAACGGAGCGTTTGAAGGCCGGGACAGCCCCACAACATGTCGTGTACAGTGGGCGTGGCTCTACTGTACACCACATGTGGAATAAAAAGTTGAAGCGATTGATTGAAAACCACGACCCCACCCACCGCCCTTCGCATGGCAATGGAATTGTCGCTCATACCATATTATTGAATCACCACTACTTGATTTCACTCAACAATACCGACCCAATATCATCGCCCTACAAAAAGAGTGCACGAACGTAATCCTTAAAATTTTACGACATACACCACTGACATCCTTGCTCACACGGCCCCCTTCGTACGCACCGACCAAACAGACCGACAACACACCTTCCCTACCAGCATCCACTACACCTTCATGGAAGTCATAACCCCGAAAGGTGGTGCAATCAAGTGTGTACGCCCTAAATAACTATAGCCCACCGACTTTCCTCCTTTCAGAAATCAATAGGATCCTAATGGAAGTAAACCCCCGCATCAAAGTCCATAAATTAATAATACTAGGGGATTTTAATGCCCACCACATGATGTGGGGATACCATCGCAACGATCACAAAGGCATTCAACTTCATGACGCAATTCAACAGCATCATCTTCATCTATGTAACAACCGAGATACACCCACCCGCATTGGCAACAGCGTCTCGCGATACTTCCCTCACCCTAACCCTAACTTATAACATCAAGAATGACGAATGAATCTGTGTAGACTAAACACTAGGCTGTTACTACTAGGCAGTAATATAATAAAACTCCGAATCACTCGCCACAAAAACACCAGGCAAAGAAATGGGCAGCCCGACTCACTGACTGGAAGGCCTTCAGAGAAGAACCACGTATTGAGTCTGTAGGAAGCGGAGCCGTGGACTCGGTGAGGCGATGTGGCTCGCCTACATTTATTGGGGTGCGCAAGGCCCGGCCGGAACTGGAGTGAGAGCGGCGATGGAAAGCGACCGCCCAGGCGCTCGGTCATGTTCCATCCGTTCTGTCTCGAGGCGCGTGGCACTGCTGACGCAGCCCGGCAAGCACCGCCGCTGATGATGATTGTGGGATGCAGGGGTGATGATGATAGTGGCGCTGTTAGCGGGTGAAACTGCCGCCACTACAAGTCAATCGAAGGTGTCGAAAATTGGGCCGCTGAACTTCTGAGGACATTCGCCAAACCCCAAAAAACTTCCTCTCACTGAAGACTACCCAGCCACAGACAACCACCTCAAACGCTGATAGTATGCCGGAAACGGAACCCTCAAGAGGTGGAAGAGACACAAGACTAACTGAAAACTACGCACTCGTATAGCCCTGCTCATGCAAGAAGCAGAAGAATCGACAACTAAACCAGCAGAATTCGAACCAATTCTCTAATACGCCCCAGGGAACCCTCACCAGCCGGAGAATTTGGCCCCCTCTCCGTTCACTTATGGCCTCCAAAGAATCAAAGGCCACGACTGCGCAGAAGCTCAAAACATTAATACATAATCACCCCGGAACACCTGCCGGCACCTCCTACAAGAGCTTCAGAAATCATTCGAAGATCAGCCCACGACACAGACCCAGCCACCACCACAATACACCGGTCGACCGAACCCAGGACCAGATACGCCTTTTACCATTGAAGAAATTGAAGACGCGATACACAGCCTAACAAGGAGCACCACTCCTAACAAGATACCCAACAAATATCTGCGCAATCTGGACGCCACCGCTCTAGAAAATCTGCTCACATACTAGAATGAATACTGGATGAAAGGAGCCCTTCCGCCACAGTGAGAACATGCGGATATCACACTAATCCCCATGCCCGGTAAACGCCTCACACTCAAAAACCTGCGTCCAATTTCTCTCATGTAGTGCATAGGTAAACTCGTCGAACATATGGTTCACAATCGTCTCGCACCAGATGACAACTACTTTCCAACCACCCTGTACGCATTTCGACACCATCTCTCTGCCTAAGACATTCTGCTTGATCTTAAATTAAAGATGACATACTAATAAAACTCTCAACCATACACAAGTTTTCCCTTGTTGCGCTCCATGAAGAGGGACATTCGACAATGTCACACTGCACGCCATCGTACAAGCGCTTGCTACTACAAACAGCGGGCACAGATTTTACAACTACGTTGCTACATTTCTTACCATCCTAACTGCCACTGCGCACATCGGTCACCTCCGACTTGACACTTTTCCACCAAGTTTTAAAGGAATGCCCGAAGGCTCGATTATTCCGCCATTACTCTTTATTCTTCCCATGAAGAACATCACACTACGGCTCCAAGGTAATCCTCATTTTTCTGTTTCGACAACCAGCGTGGATTGGTAGCTCAGTAGCTGTAGCACTGGGTGGCCGACTACGTAGGTCGCGGTTTTTATTTCGGTAGGGTTAAATTGAAACAGAATATTGATTTACACGTGCTCTTGCATACTACAATCCCAAATTACGAATTCATTACCAACCCCTCTGTCGAAACAACAGCGATGGCGAAACGAGAAGCTTTCCAAAACTAAGTCTACAACCAAACGAATGAATCCAGTGGGAGCGGAGTGGTGCATTTTCTGTCCAATTTCGCCCATCCATGCGCTCGTCTTTAAATCCAAACTCTTCGACCGTACTGGAATGGTTTTTTTTTGCAGAAAAAGTCCCGGAAGGGTGCCATCGGGTAGACGTCAGCTTCATAACGCGATGGGCACAGGGTCTATTCAGACAACCGGAAGCGACCGCCGGACCTGAAACCCCAAATACATCTCATGCAGTTGGATGTGCCCTGACAACCCCGCATCCCCACACCCACACGACCTTTACCAGTGGCAGAGCTTTCTGCGCAGCGGCAAGCTCGCGGATCAGGAGTTACTTGTGACGCGCGCTCGGGCCACCGCAGCACAGCATGGACTCTTGGACTGGGATGTCCACCCACCACCAGCAGTCGCAATTAATGCGATAAAAAAGACTTTTTTAATCCCATCCATCCACCACGACCATCATCATCAACAGAGAAAGTTCGCTTTCCTGCTGCCCGTTGCGGGTGCACTACAGACGACATCATTGAGAGGCTGAAAGCTTCGCTATCAGAAATAACGTAGGCAGACGTAATGTTGCAAACATGAAATAGGTGTTCAGAGTATCCGAGACGACGCGCCCATTGAATTAGCTCACGAAAATTAACCGTATGATTAAGGCCTTCGACCACGAACAGAAGCAATTGTTAGTGACCACAAAACTTTCAAACGTGAATTAAAAGATAAAATTATCCTTATACATATGCCATCTCACGTGTGTTGCAAGATGTTGAGGTGCTTGGTAAGCTTGAGAGCTGAAATCACAGGATAGCGAGGAGCAGTGCTCGGCCATATTTCTGAAACCATGAAAGAAATATAATGAAATAAATAAAATACAGCATGAAACTTATCTCAGCATTAGCATTTCAAAACGCTTGCTATCACGAGTGAAAGCTAAGAGTATGCACGTAGTGCTTCGCGAAAATTTTCATCCGCTTGCGATTCTGCGGATTGCCGTCTAGCTATATCTAATGGACGATTCGGTTCACCTTTTTGCTTGCATAACGGGAACACCCAGACATCCAAGCCGTCGCGGCAATGAATTTTGAGACAATAGAGCCATGCGCCAGCAAAGCAGCGGATATGTCGGTGCTTTTGTGTGCGTGCATCGTGCCTTTCTCTAGTATTTTTTTGTAAACTCAGTCAGCGCGATGTTTTCATATAAAAGTGGTTAAGCCGTCACCTAGTCT
This sequence comes from Haemaphysalis longicornis, assembly GCA_013339765.2. Lineage (NCBI taxonomy): Eukaryota > Metazoa > Arthropoda > Arachnida > Ixodida > Ixodidae > Haemaphysalis > Haemaphysalis longicornis. The sequence goes on from CM023454.1 coordinate 18,152,680, forward strand.
AGTGGTTCGCTTACGCTGAACCGCACCCCCAGACGTCCCAGTCGCCGCCGAGCAATAAGGTTCAATAGAGACAGCCATTTTACCCTTGCCCAACCACGTGGCATCGCAGCGGCTTGGCTCCGATATCTAGCCACTACAGATTCGAGCAAGCGAAGCGACAAGAAAGGCACAGGTGTCCCGCCGAAGTTCATTCTGACGCCATGAATGACCTTGAAAGAATACCGTAACAGAGCTCTCGCTCTAAAATCTGAAATATTAGGCTACCGAGAAACAACACACATTTGTACTGAGTAAATGACGAAAGATTCACAAAGAATCAGTTTGTTTTGCTCCAAATCTGCAGAAATGAATTTATGTGTTCGTATGTGTATTTGTACATATATGCTGATGTGTATTTACTGGTTTTGAATTTACTAGCGTAAATCTTGCTGTTGATGTTTTTTGGCTGCAAACGCATTTGTATATGGGCCTCCACTAGCTTCAGCTATTGGCGCAACATTTTCTTGTCTGTTATGTACAATTTCAACAAAACAAACTTAAACTCAAACTCAAATTCAAATGTGATCCGAACGTTACTGAAGAGTAATTTTTCGTTGAAACTTGGAGTGCCCCGCCTGGAACGTAACTCCTTTTCCTCTTTCTCGCCCCCAACCCTCATAACTTCTTCCTCTCCTCTCTTGTGCCCATAATGAACGCTATGGAGCTATCTCCTATGCACTTTCCGCACCCTCATTACCTGCATGCCATGTGCTCGGACCGGAGGTGCAGCTTTATTTTGTTTTGTTTCTTGCTCTGCACGTGACCCAGAGCCTCCACATCGGCCTTTGTACTTGCTTTTGTCTGGCCTCCTTTGGGTAACTTTTGCAACGAGTTGTTTGTTTCGTTTACTATAGCAAAAACTAACTGAACGTGCATCCTTAACAATGCAATGCTAGTACTTTATGTTAGGTACTTTACATTTTGTTTCATATATGCGACAGGGCGATCTTTGAGTACAAGTTGGTGGTCTGTTAGACTTGGAGCTTTCTAATTGCTTACCTTTAGGGAGTTGGTACCAAAGGTTACGGGCGGAGTCCTCCGCCGATAAACCCGTGATGCCGGTGTTCCTCTTTCGATGCGCGTCTTTCGCAATTTTCAGCGTACAGCGTGAGTCGAAGTGTTCATTCGGTGACCAAAACAATCTCCTTACCTACGTAGGCAGCTTAGGAAGAATACAAACAATGGCGCCCAAGCTCGTTAGGGGACGATAAATATAACGAACGAGAGAAAAACGCTTGGTAACTATTTACTAATACTACGTACAGCCAAATGAATAAACGTACCGTATTTACAGAAGCACAGGAGAACCACAAAGTCTTTCCACATTACCGTCGTATAACTATGCTGCAAAATTCCAGGAAACTCGACTGTCCGGAAAACGACTGCAATAGATGTGTCTTCACATTGGAGGTCTGAAACAAATTTATGAGCGTCGACACCATTGAACTGCCGGACATATATGCTACCGGTGTCCTGCGTGGCGTCGAGCAGGTTTCTTAAAAACCGGGCTTGAAGTTCACGCTCTGCAAGACTGTTGCCAGGAATTTTTATAATGTGTTTTCTTTTAACAATTAAGCTGTTTAGCAAACCGTAATTTTTAGTGTCCGCAGTTCTAAGAGAGACAAAAGAGGGAGAACGAGGTCTTAACGCTTGGTGAAGGCATGCGTCGGCATGGCCTCTGTGACCCTGTCTGAGAAAGAACTAAAATTTCTATGCATGCGCATATAAACCTTAGGTTGGGCGGCTCTATATAGTGTCTCTCTTTCAAAATAAAACCAGTTGATAGTTCGGTGCAGTCCCTGTCGTGTATCTCTCTCTGTCTCTGTTTTTTTGCGCTGCTTTGCCTAGATTATTTTGTACATTGACACTACATGTCAAAATCTGTTGACTATGATTTTAAGTGGAATAGCTATGATAGGCACCAGAGTCAAGATCAAAAAATAATATTGACCTAAGTCTTGTACGTCCCATTTCTCATCATCATCATCATCTTAATTTCTACGTGTCCACCAACAGCCAATGGCCTTAAGCGGTGGTGCACAGGATGAAACACGAAATTTGATGCAAACACAAACAACTAAATATGTAGCCTGAAACGAGGACAAATAAATAGAAGGAGAAAGAAAGAAAAATACGATCAGTGCACTTCAGTCAAAGCAAGCTTAAACAAATGCAAATTGTTGTTGAAAATATTAAGGTGACTTGCCTTTTCATTGTAGATTGCATTCTGGGTAGATTAGTATTCAAGAGGCATGACTTTGAAGTTCAACAGTCTCAAATAGATTAGTGTTTCTAAAACGTTTGCCACTTTATGACTCGCATCGGCCATGGCTACGTCGCACCGCCTCTTCGTTGCCGGCACCCAAAAGGAATGCGTGTCTAGTTTTCTCAGGCAACTCGCGGGAGTGGTCACGTAGTCAAGGCAAGTTGCCGCTCTCCCTCTTGAATTTCACTTGTGTTTGGCCGTGCAAGCAACTTGTCCGAATGGCTGAAGGCGCCGCCGTGTTCTATAGTCTCGTGGCCGCCGCCTGAAGTGGAAAGAAGACATAAAGATCTCTCCACTTTTTTCTTCCCTTGACCCATCCTGGGCAAAATATTTTTTTTCTACTCTACTCTTATTCGGTCATCTTAGTAGAGTCGCCGCATGCAGTTCGGACTCAATCTTCCTTTGCTATCCACCTTCACAGAGTAAAATGGCCCACAAACATTGTACCTTCCGTCGTTCTTTCTATCTTTATGTTACGCGTGACGTGTCGTGGCCGGGGCCGCCGGTGTTCACGTGGACAACGGCTGAACGCTCGCATGATCGCGGTGTGATTCATATTTTCCTTCTCATTTCTTTTCCCTGGCCTAGCTTTGCGCCCGATGTTTTACGTGATCAACGCCTAACTGTTCGCGTGATGCCCTCGCCCTGGAGCTTCGCCGCCCGGTCTTGACTTCGTGGCAAGTGTCCGCTGACGCGGTGAGCTCTAGTCCCGCGTTAGCTTCCGCGTGAGGATTTTTAGGTCACTATCCTTGCGGTTCAACCTGGCAACAGTTCCCTCGGTGCTATCAGATAAGATCACACATTACAAGCGCCGCACGTTGCGACAATGGCCCTGCACTGACCGCAGGAATGGGCCAATTCAGGCACGCTACTGTGACGAGATCTGTCCACTTTCCATATAATTGACGCTTAAAGGAGCCAAGAAACAGAATACAAGTTTGTTTTATTAGACAGATTTCGCGTTTTATAGTGCCCCCAGCACTTGTCCGGCAGAAAATGATGTAGTATTCAATGGGAAATTGATCAATTTAGGTTAAAATTTTGATTCTCCCGCCAAATCGTAGGTTTTTGTAATGTCAGCAATGACGTCGGAAGCGCGTGTATTCAAGCGAACTTCCACTGCGTCATTCGGGTTTGCGGCCTTGCTGTCCGTCAGTCCTCCAATATGGCGCTGGTATAGTCATCCAGGAACCGTTGTCCGCCATTGCTTTGTTTTTGAGCGTATTTGCACCTGGCTTGTTCTTGTTACTGTAAAAAGTGATCGTCTCATGAAACCTGGGGTATCCTCGACAAACAGGGTCACGTAAGACAACGCCGCTTACGCCAATCGGCCAGTGTCCAGTAAAACAACTTCAAAGCGGCGGAGTGCTGTGCAGCTAAAACAAGCATAGTGCGCCCAGTACCAACAGCAGTGTCCATCGGTACTTCTATGCTTACGTGCGTTTTCGTAACTTTCATTGTTTACTGCACCATTATTACTGCTGTAAAATGAGTATGCATTACACTTAAGCGCAAATAGCACGTTCGGGAAGCCTATAAGCCATGTCTATTTTGCGTTTGCTTTTTCCGTCCTCAGCCAATCGCACAGCTGAGCTCATGTGACATCATAGGTTCTGTTGCGGGAAATGAGCTAGTGGGTCGCACGGCCTATTTCGTTTTTTCCTAGTTATGTAGCTTATTTGAGCGAAGTGTGCGTTAATGGTGGTGTCAGCATGATTCTATCGAGGCAATCTTTCGAATGAACCGAACTTGTGTTTTGCCCTCATGGCTCCTTTAAGCGTTCAATCATTCTGTCTTTTTGTGCTGGTGTGGATGAAGCAACATTACCATCAGACACCAGTTTTTTTTCGTTTTAGTAGTCCTTCGTCTATAAAAACTGCATAGTCTATAAAAACTAAATGCATCGTCTACAAACACTAACCGTAAGGATGAGCTCGAGCTTCGCTAAGGCGTACTCAGTTGAAACTTGACTAGGATAACTGAGAGTCTGGTGAAGATGCAAGAAAAGGAGAACGCATGCAGGAACCTGCTCAAATTTATCAGTGAAATGAAGCGCGGCATTTACAAACAAATAAAGCCGAACTGCCAACCAGGAAAGCTCGATAATCCTTAGATTTTCCTTAATAATGGTTATTCAGAGCACAGCGTGACAATGATTGAGCAAACAAATTAGTGGAAGAAATTTTGAAGCCATTAGAGAGTTTTGCCTGACCGTTTTTGACCATCCACCCCGCTCCGATAGGAAGCAGGAGCGTCATTGCGCGTGCATGGCGCGCTCCGGTGCAAGGGACGTTACCGTAGCGGGCCCCGCTTCGCTCGGCGGGCTCGCTGAGCGGGCCGCCGTGGCAGGTTAGGCTCAGCGTAGAATTCCAAGATGGCTGCCCCCCGCCAGGTGAGCGTGCCTCTGCGAACTCCGTTTATTCAGTTGAAACATCAGCGATGAAACCTCGAAAGCAGCTTCCGAATAGGCGACTATGTCACACACCAATACGGGGTTTAGGAATTAAGCGAAAAACGCTGCTCTCAGAAGAAAACATTTTCTTGGCTATTCGAAAGTTGAACGGCTTCTTCCTAATTATTTGGCGCCATTATCTCGAGTCAGTGTCAAAAGTAGGTAAAAAAGGTGAAATAAGGCAATAAATATAGTATTTTGCTTTGTTTAAGGGACCAACATACCAATTCTATATTACCTTTTCTTTTCAATGTAGTTTCCTTTTACACACGCACGGGGCATGAACAGTGACGCAAATCATTCCCCTTCAAAGGAGGTACGGTTATAGCCTAGCTAAACTTGTTTCTGCTGTCGGCCACTGGGAGCAGTGCGGACCGTAAAAAACGGTCAGATAGAATTCTCCATTAATAGACAGTTTTAGCATTCCATATGCTGCGTTTGTACCATTGCTAAGACTTTTACCACTCCGTGTGTTCTGTCTGTTACGTGTTGACCGTGTTGACCGGGACCGGACCTCGCCTACGGGCACGAGCACGGCCAGGACGACACAATCCATCGTAGCGAATGCGGGGGCATGGCGAGGGCCGGCCTAAGTTGCTATTTCTGGAAGTCTTGCAAATTTATTCTCAGCACACGTAAACACATCCAATTTTTGCTACTGTTAGTTTTAATTTACCCGTATTTCTTATCCACAAGAGTACCTATACAACGAATTTCAGCTATCATAGAGTTAAAAGGTATTCCTGTCCGGGGGATAAAACACTGTGCGATGGCCCATGTAAGCCAACCGTTGATCCGTCATCATCAGCCTACTCAGATCCACTCCCGGACAGGCCGTTCAGAAAATCCTGGCGGCACTTGAACAGCAGCGCCCGAGCGAAAGCCGAGAGGGCCCGGCCACCCAGCGCGGGCAGGCCGGACGACCTCGACACGAGTAGCGAGGGAGCAGCCTATACTCGGTGACGACTTAAGAACGGCACCGGAAGTTGCCGCTGTGCCTTATCACCGTAGCCGGATGTTTCTTCGCGCTGCGCAAGTAGGGCGTCACTCGGGAATATTTTAAACATTGCGTGAGCCGTTCCCGTGGTTTTGTGGAATTAATATGCTTTTAAACTACTCCAGTGACGACAAACAAACTGCGTGAGACAAGGCAGACGATATCACGCATTCATAGCAAACCCCTTTCAAAACGCGCGCGCACTGACGTCACGGGTCCGGCGCTTTGGCGGAGTGATACACTACATGAGGTGGTGCCGTTCCTGAGTTGTAACCGAGTATAGTAAAAAGCCCAGCCGGGAAGACGTAGGGCCGCGTCATGGCGCTTCGGTAACGGAGGCCGCCTGCAGGCGATTTTAATAAAGTCTTCACTCACTCACTCACTCACTCACTCACTCACTCACTCACTCACTCACTCACTCCCGGACGATGAACCTCCCATTGGTCTCTAGCCGCTCCTTTTTTTCCACTGCTCGAGCCCACAGTTTACCCCCGAATTTCTCTATTTCATTCCTCCATGGTTTATTGGCTTTCCCTTTCTACTACTTCAGATCTCTTGGTATCACTGTGTTACCCTAATAATTCACCGGTTGTCGGTTCCTCTCACAATATGGTAAGCCCAAGTCCATTTCATTTTCAATTGGGCTATATCTTCCAGTCTGGTTTGTTGTCCTCATCCAAGAAGCTCGTTTCCTGTCCTGTTCCTTACATTATGCGCCCTGTGGAACGTTGAGCCGACCTAAGTTTGCTTTCTAGTTGTTTAGTAAGGTGTCAGGTTTCAGCTCCGTATGTCACAACGGGCAGTACGCACTGGTTGCAGATTTTTCTTTTGGGTGACAGAGGTAGCTTACTTATGATTATTTGGGAGTGCTTGCCGAGTGCTCTCCGACCCATACCTGTTCTGCGTCGGATTTCTCTCTCGTGGTTGGGGTCAGCACTAACCATCTGTTCGCGGTAGTAATATCATTTTACTTCTTCTAGCGTTTAGTTTCCTAAGCTGAAGAGGACGCTTTTGCCATCATTATTTCTCATTATTTTAGAATTAGTGACATGTTGATTTTCATCCCCATGGCTGTGCTTTCTATTGAAGTGCCTCAAGCATTGTTTGCATGTGTTCTGCAGCCTCACTCAGCAAGACTATGTCGTCCGCCAGCCTCAAATGGCTCAAGTATTCCCCGCTTATCCTTAATCCTATGTTCATCCAGTCACGTTTTCTAAATACCCCCTCCAGACACGTTGTGAATAGCTTTGAGAAGATGGTATCTTCCTGTCTCTCTTTCGGATCGGAAATTCATCGCTTTGCTTGCGGTGGGTTATCCTTCCCATGCATTCCTTATATATGTCTTCTACAATTCTTACATATGTTTCCTGTATTCCCTGGTCTTTAAGTGCTTCTAGCCGCGGCTGCGGAGAGTACGGAATAAAACGCTTTCTCATAATCTATAAATGCCATGTAAGGGGTTTAGTGTACAGTACGGAATTTTTCTATCGTATGATTGACGACATGGATGTGATGCATGGTTGAGTACCCTTTCCTAAACACAGCCTGCTGTCTGGGTTATTGGGAATCCAGGCTGTCACCTATGCGGCTAACTATAACTTTGGTAAACAGCTTGTAAATAACTTAGAGTAGGCTGATTGGTCTGTAATTCTTGAGGTGCTTCGGGATCTCCCTTCGTATGAATCAGAATAATAGGTGGTGTTTTTTCAGTCTATGGGCCCTTTTTCAATATTCAAGCATTTCAAAAATAGTACACCAAGCTTTTCCAGTAGGATATCTCCTTCCTCCTTCAAAAGTTCCACGGTTATGCCATCGCCACCTGCAGCTTTTCCTATTTTGATGCATTCGAAAGCCTTTCCAACTTAGTTACTAGTGGGACATACAGCCGATATACATCCAATACAGCCGAATATACGGGAACGCCTTTTATTGTGCCCCACTGGATCAATCCACAAACGAAGTCTTCGGGAATTTAAAAATTGAAATCCTCCAGTATTTTCAACGTTTCCAACTTTCGTAACTAAATGCTGACGCTCAGTACAGGGCGAGTGTGTATTAGACGGCCCGACGACCGGCCCTCGGCCTCACTTTAAGGTCTAATGTCGTTACGGTGACAGCTTTTAAAAGTACTTATTGTACCATTCGTACCTCAGGTTCATCATATAAGACATGAAAGCCTAACATTAGGCCCAAGCCACGCCCTTCCAGCCAATTCCCGACACTTCCTACAGCTATTACAAAATAATACACATTAACACATTGCACATGCCCGCCGGGGAGTACTACCGCCGCTTTATAAATGAACACTGCAAATGAATCATATCAATTATATCTCAAGAATATCGAGGGTAGACCCCTGGATATATGTTTCCGTACTTTTAATCCAGTATGTGGGCTTGAAAACGTAGCAAAGAGTTACCTACGCATAGATGTAACCACGATGCTTTATTAGAAGACGGTTTAGTGGTAGATATGCATATTGGTTGGCTTGAGCAGCCAAACCGTCTGTCATTTTTTTTACTTTTATAAATAGCTCTCCAGCTTTATGACTTCACCTGCAATGTAAGGCCATTATATTCAACCACAACACCTCTCTCGAAAACACTGTTTCGCATACTTTTATATCTCCACTTAGGGTGGACATTTAGTTTTGACCGTCGCAGTCAGTTACTTGTGAATTTTTCTCAACCTATTCTTTTCACCCATTCTTCTCAGGTGTACAACTCTGGTTTGCTTAGAGAAAGGCCAGCCTGCCTCAGGCTGGAAACTTACGCCAGGGCAAACTTTTTGGAACGGCAAAGATTTACGGCAATATTTTGCAGATTTATGTCCCATCCATTCCGCTTATTTGCCATCAGACGTACATTTCTCCATTGCGGAAACCTATTGCAACTTGCCTTCACGGCTTGACGTAAACCATACCACTGTGTTTCATGTTCTGATATGCAAATATCGGCATTCGCCTCACCACAGAGTTCTGGAAATACATTTTGACGTGCACCACCTGTTCAGCAATTTCAAGTCCGCACGAAACCACCTGCCGTAATGCGTGATGTTCTAAGCTAGCAAGATTCAGGTGTCTGAAAGGCGCCATAGAAAGAGCTTGAACATGTGAAAGCACAGAGCATGAAGAGTGCAACCACTGGCACGTGTCTAACATAAGAGGAAAAAGCTGTCCACTGCCCCAGACGGAGTAGTGGCGAAACACGCTATCTGCGCGCTATTATCTTTTTTCTCCCACGCAATTCTGTACTAGAAGGGAAAGCATGCTAGGATTCACAGCAGAAGCTTTATACGACGAAACATATACCTGTGCTGATATCATAACGGCCATTATTTTATCTTGTTTTACGACAGCGGCAATTCATCTAAGTTGGTCGCTCTAGTGTCACGCTGCTTTCTTGCAAAATCTGGCGCATCCCCTATATATATGGTGGGAAACCGCCATTATACACTACCATACAAGCTTTACCTTTCAGTTTCTGTATTTCTGACCAGGCTTCAAGATAGTGCTTTATGATGAATTCGTCCACATATATTTTGATGCTTGTAGCGTTTTCGGCTTCCTTCGTATATTCAATGGGTAACTATAACGTTTGCTATTTTTAGTTTTTTCCTTGATCGTTGCTAAACTCGCCAGTTCGGTCCAATAATTGGCGCCCTAAAGCTCTTAGCAAGTGTTTGTAGTATATTAATATAGCAATTCTTTTGGGAGTAATACGGGCTTTCTGCAAAGCCCTGTACCCGGCCGGCTTAGCAGAGAATCAGTTCTTCACTTTAGCGTTTTGAATTACGACTTATTTGGAACATAAATACACACATGTATTTCTTTCCACGAGACGTGGCAAAAGGAGACTCGTACGCCTCCTGACGAGGACTCAGCCTCGGGAGTACACATCAGACAGCAGTGCAAAAATCTTCCTGTTCTCTATTCTTACAATTCGGAAAGTCTGAAATATAGACATATAATATGATGAATACAAAAACACTATGTATACAAGCCATCCGTTTTTAGAACCCATCGGTCAGTGCAATTGCAAAGAATGGTTCCAACTACCGCCATTTTAATTTTCATCGCATATATATTCGCACTAACATAGGACAAAGTGATGTAAATTTTTATGCAATGTCGTTGTTATTCAGTGCTCTCAACCGTTCTGTGCTACATCACAGAGCGTAATATTAGCGCTGGAGCTTTTTATAGTTTTAGACTGATCATCGTCACGCCACAAAATCAAGGTTGGTGGCGGGTTTGTAAGAAAAGTTGCGTTCTAAGAACAACTGGCTGGGTTTCTTTTTATTTTCTCTTTGTGTTTTGCTTTTTTTTCGCAAGGCATGCATTACATAAAACCTGCTGTTTCAACCTACACGATTTCTCTGCTAAAATGGGCCGAGGCAAATTACTGCGACCATTCTGCGATGCTCACTTCAAATTACTGCGAGGCAAATTACTGCGACGCTCACTTCAGGCCACAGTTGAGAGTTGATAACTTGAATTTAGCGCCTTGCGCCTGATTACGTCATATAGAGTTACAGTTCCGAAAAATGGTAATCGTACGGGCTAGGCGTGCTCTTGCGTGATGTGAAGCTACGTTTAAAACGACTATGACTTAATTGCTCCAGGTGTTTACCTGGAAACAACATTTTCTAGACTTCCTAAATATCATCTATTGGCCTGACAGTAAACGGGCTGGTCATTTTATTTTGTACTTGTGGAAAGCAGTAATGATTATGGGACAAATCACTACGTCATGCCTAATATTCTATCCCGATTTTATTTACGTGGTGGCCACTTTCCCCGAATATGTATTAGCGTTCCGTTTAGTTGTCTTTATTACAGGGTAACTTCCGCCATCTGAGCGAATCGTTTCCGTTTATACAGCCTTTTTCGCTGTATTCCACGGGATACTTTACAACTGATATTTCTGGAGATCACTCTTCATGCCCACTTATAACCAATTCCATAAAAGAATTAAATATTGAGCGTAAAAATATTCCTTTGTGTTGTCATCACCGCACATAATGGAAGCGCTTGCGAAATATCACTTCATATAGCAGCTCTGGACGCGCAAGCCGAGATATTTCGATCACTTTGGCTCCTTTAAACTCCCGCATAATTTTTCATAGGACATACCATAACTCGACTAAACTTTAAGTGGCATGCTTTCAATGGGGCCTTACGTTCTGGCAAACCTGTGTTTCCCGTAGATACCAGTTAGAAGAGTTAGCAGTAATTTACACTCAAAGCAGACCCACGGAACCTTATGCTTCTTCCGACAACGAAAGTACCATCCACTTCAAAGGTCGCAGCACAACATAGGTCCAAACTCCGAACACTCAGTGGCAATGTTCACTCAGAGTGTGTTCAGAATTCTTTCAACTAGTAGGGTAAAGCAAGAGTAGAACTAAGGCGAAGGGTTAATCATACAAGCAAATGACGATACGTGTAGCAAATGTAGCTGCTGGAATGTGGTTTGTAGTGTTTGTGCAAGGGCCACCGCAATAACACAGCTTAGCTACCCATTAACAAGAAATGTTCCAGAAAGGAAAAAAAGCGCTACAAGCGGTGAACACAGCCATTTCTGTAGGTGACATTATGATAGGTTAAAAAACTTACATTTCATGCACGTTGTAAAGCGCCTATAGATGTAAGGAGAAATTTCGCTTGCTTTGGAAGGGGGGTTTTGCCAGGGAGGTAGGAGTGTGAGTTCTATAATTGGAGGGTGATCAACGCGTTCAGTGGTGACTCACCCCTGTTCAGTACCATGAGCTGAAAATACGTATCGCCAGAAGGTGATGCAAAAAATAGCAATACCTTCCCAAAGTTTGCGCAATTCTATAGGACGTTTTATTCAGCTACGAAAATATTATTTATTTATATCTACGAATAAGAGCTTCCGACTGTATCCCTGGCGGTTTCATCAACGCTCAGCCGAAACTTCTGGACATGAAGATTTGAAATTTCGAAAAAGCGTGTTGGTGTGACGTTTGGGTCTCATTATCGTACATTTTTGGAAAGTATGCCTTTCAGAGAGTACAAGTGGCTAAATTATGTTTTCGCAAATTCCTGACTATCGCATAAGCAGTTAAAAAGCCTAACTGGTTTTGGCCCATTTCCGAAAACTAACAGCTGATACCAACATTTGACCAGCCTGCTAGACCTCAGGACCTGGAATTTGGAAAATGTATTTCTGTCGTCGTCTACAAGCTAAATATCACTGGAATAATAAAACATATTACCCTCAAGAAGGTTCAAACGCTAAGGTGCATTCAGAGATTTTTTTATTTTTGCGCAGGCCCGCGTGTATATTAACCGTTCTTCTAATATACGAAACATAACGCCTAAAACCTGGTTTAGATGGTATCTTATAACCAACCCCTAACGTGTGGTTTCTGCATTTTGGACAAAATTGAGTTTTCTTAGTTAAGGTGTATAGCTAATAAAGCTAATTGGTTTTTGGTCGCAAGAGTTACCGAAACATGCGCACCGAACGGAGTTTATTCATTCCGCTGTAAATTACCCTCAAAGGTTAAACGCTGCTTGTTCAAAGTGCAGCCTTAATGAACGAAAAATGGATAAAGTGCGTTATCAACACCTAGCGAAACATTCTCGGCAATGAAACTCAAAATTTCGATAGTACATTTCTATCATGGCTTACAACATCAATAAAGCATGTTTATTAACAGCAACCATCGGGTAGAGAAAACACATAAATTGCTTTTTTCTTGGAATTCTTTCTCTCCCTAGTACCATTTTACTCAAAAGTGGTTTTTGCTCACGCATGTAGCAGTTACCCAAACTTACAGAGTCTTTTCAAGATTCGCATGGAAACAAATTTAGGTAGGCGAAACTTGGTTCGGGGCCAAATTACGCGTTATCTCGGTATTCCTCAATGCGGGGGACAAAATTTGATACGATCCACACGCACAACGATACTACCCCTATAATACCCCCTGTTATACCACGCTTGTTATAAAACGAACAGCACAAATTCGAATCGCTCGTAACTTTCACCTAAGCGTTATTGCGCGGTCCTGTACAGCGAACCCAAATAAACATCAAACTCCCTTAGCTAATGACTTTGTTTTACGTCGAGGGGCGCAGGCCCAAAGTTTTCAGTAATGATGTTGGGAACGCACCTGCCTATAAAATGATAGGTTGTAAGTTGCTATTCCATGCAGATATTGAAGTGGGCGTAAAACAAATGCATTTGATTTCAGTAACCTCAACAGGGCACGTGCGTTTATATATTCCAGTACTGTACTGACAGGTAAACCGAAATAAAACCGCCTTTTTGTCGTCCTAAAACAGGAGCAGATGTGCCAACATTGCCTGAGACACCCATGGCTGATCCTGGGAAATTGACAGGAACTACGGAGAATGAAGGTACGGCTAGCGGCTCTGAGACGACCGGTCCAGATGCTACTGGAAGTCCAGAAAATGTGGAAGATATCGATACGTCTACCACGAATGACGCCACCGCACCAGAAGTTAATGAAGCTAGAGGCAATGGAGATGCGGCCCTGACTGGAGATGATTCCTGCATTGAGGTTTCGCTTCCTGACGTGCTCGGAATCGGCAAGGTATCGTTATTTACCTTTACATAATTGAAGGTTGGAAAGCTAGTTATCTAAGCCTTCAGGTGTACATCGGGTGTCTTGTAATGACGTCCACGGTTAGCGTTAATGTCTCCATGTAGCGGTAATGCTGGCGTCGTGAGCAGCGTGTACCGCAAGCGAAAACTCAGCGTGAGCGAAAATCGGGCAGTGTCACCCTGCGGTGCCGACAAAACCCTCCGGAATGGTAATGCGGCTCCCCACCAGATGGTGAGCGATCAGAAGCGAAAAGTACTCACCACAGTTTTACGCTTCTAGTTCAGTGTACCACGGTGGCGGAACACACACAAAAAAGAAGGCGCCAGCCATACCAAGCGCTTTTTTACAGAGCGCCGCTGGTTGCGCACCGAACTGGTGCCTTGAATACTCCGACGGCTCCGGTATCGTGATGGCGGACGCGTGATTTACCGAGATCGCTCCTGCACCGATCTCCCCTGATTACTTCTCCCCCTTGTCGTAAGTGCATCAAAGATGAGTCTACAGGGAAAAGACTCTTTGAGGTATAATTTAAAAAAACGCTGGGCTATGTTATTCGCCTTTGCAACCTGTGTTGAACGACAACAGGGACAGATCAGCATTAAAAATTTACGTATGAAACGTTTTCAGAAAAAAATTCTTATTACAGCTCAGCCAGTACACCGCATTAACATGCGTGCATGGCTGAAAGCACACACAACAATTGTAATTTCTTTATGCCCTGACATATTTCAGGCGATTGAATTGAGGTGTGACTATGCAACACAAACTTTTTTCCGGACATTCGCGCCCCACAAATTTTAACATGATAGCACGTAGTTGGCGCTTTGAAATTATTCACGTTGCACGTGTATTACTATGACGAAGGATCACCGAAAAATCGTCATGTTTTTGGGGTACGACTTAACGCTGAACAATCAAAATCACACTCGACATGAAGTGTGTTTAACGACAAAGCTCAGCCCGTTGCATTGAAGCATTTCCGCGGTACTTTATTTGTTTGAACTATGCAAATCTCATAAAACTTACTTGAGAGTGTGTTCCCAGGCTGTTTATTGGCCTCATGTCGAATTCTGGAAAAATTGATGCACCAGCTTCTTTCTGTAACCACCAAGGAAGTATGTACATTCATGAGCAAAACGAGCACATTACACCTTTGTTTCAATGCCTGCGCATAAGTACACGGCGGCACTTATTTAGTTTAGCGTATGGTGATATTCAAAGCACTTAGAACATGCAACCCAACATCATTCATTTTACTCATTGAGGTGGAAAGAAAATACAAGCAAGGTTGAAGCGTATGACAAATACGTGGTTGTTAGGGTTCGCCTCCTACTCCAGGCGCATGACCCCCACCAAGCTTAGCCTTTTACCATAGAGGGAGACTGAATAAATCGGTCAAACTTCTGTTTCTGTTTGCAATGTGTACATTGGCTTAAATAAACACACTTTTTTATTGTTCATCCGGTCGATAGAGCAGTACCCAGTTTAAGTATCCTCAAACAAGAAAATAACATGCGGCATTCGCGATGGCCGTAACAATTACAGCAAATGAAGCGTACTCGAGATGCGACGTGATTGGACGATGTTCAAGTTTTGGTTTCCAGGCCACCCAACAATGTGCTTCGCATCCGACGTTATCGGTCGTTCGCCATTTTCGATATCTGAGGATAAGGCATAATGTGCTTCTGTCATATTGTAGGCTCTATAATGGGTCAGATCAGCCTTCCAGCCCGGCTTGGAATCGTAATGGCCACTAGCCGGTGCGTACGGAGTGGATGAACGCCATCCGCGTCGTCGGAAACGTTCAACAGCGAGTCGCTTTGCTACCACTTTTCAGAGCTTACCTGGCTCGTGCCTGTATCGTAATAGGCGTGTTCGCACCAGGGCGACAGTCGGCTATTTCTCCACTGTGCCCGCAAGCAGTCCGTGCTTATGGCAACACCGCGCCAACGAGAACTCGCGCGTTAGTGTCAGTCTGCATGCGTTCTACGAAGTCGCCCAGGGAGCAGTGAAGGTTACAGCGCCAAATGGCCAGTGCAATATAGAAAACAATACCTGAATAGATAAAGTAACTCAAGAAAGAAAACTAGGTCAGCTCGGCTATTTAAACCTGCTCACTGCGACGCACTACATCACGGGCTTCAGACGGATCTGCCATAGCGCCACAGTTCCCGGACAGTAAATATGAAGTATATGTCGTATAGGCTCTTTATTTTTTATTTTAGTATTGGGAGCAGCTTAGATGAGTACTTTTTGAAAACCGCTTGTGCAGTTAGCTTACCCCTATTCCCCACAAATATTTATGGAAATGCCATTGCAAATGTGCGATCATGCTGCTGACCGCTGTGCTAAGTCACCCTGCGCAAAGAAGTGCTTCGCGTACCTTGATTTTCCGCTTTACAATAAATGTTTTAGTTGATTTAAATTTCTTATTAGCTATAATAACTTCGCGGGCTCTTCTCCCGCCTTTAATCGGCCATCTACTTGAGTACTATTCGCACAAGCATTAGCAACTTACACATCCAGTGAAGCGAAGTCAGCGAAGCGTCGCATGTGCGCTCGAGTGGAGATACCCCGACTTGATGGAGTTTGCTAAGCTTGATAGTCTGCAAACTAGCAAACTAAAGCCAC
This sequence comes from Haemaphysalis longicornis, assembly GCA_013339765.2. NCBI lineage: Eukaryota > Metazoa > Arthropoda > Arachnida > Ixodida > Ixodidae > Haemaphysalis > Haemaphysalis longicornis. Next base: position 18,168,661 of record CM023454.1, read on the forward strand.
ATACTTCCATGTACAAATGCTTTCGTGCCGTAGTTTTAACTGAGCGACCGAAACTCAATGACCCGCCGGCGGCCGGCCGACTGAGTGTGGGAGGGTCGGCGAGCCGCACCGTGGGAGCAGCCGCCGTCAAGGCAAACTGCAAAAATAAGTGGCGTGCGAAACGTCACAGCAAATCGGCAAGGCAGATGCAGCGAGGAGGACTCCACTTTTAAATGCAATTCTCTACTGCGTAAATTAGCGTAAATGCACTAAAAGGGATCGAAACGAGGCCTGGGGACTCTAGACTTCAATTTGCACACGTAATGTCACAACGTTTACAAATCTTTTCAGTGTCCTTTTGAGGCCCCATGCAGTCTACCTGCAGTCTGCCGTCAATATTTGGAAACAATTTATGTGTGAGGCAATGGTATCTGCATGTCGTCGTTGCATGCCCACGTTCTGTCCGATATTTAACATTTTTCTGAGGGCCTTCGACAAACGTGTTCAAAGCAGCCTGGTTCAGTCACGTTCTGTTAGGGTGTTGAGATGTATCGATAATCTCCTCGTAGTCGTTAACGATGTAACACAGTCTTGATTACAGAACCCCGCAGGTAATGTCACCCACACATTTAAAACCGCGTCCGAGGCCAGAAATTTATTTGCAAGCACCCCAGTAATATGAGAATTCGTTTCTTAGATTGGAAGATCGCGTCGCTAAGCACGTGCGTGTTTTGGGAATACCAGGCACGCTTGACGAAGCGGCTGATTTTGTACAACAGTGCGCATTCCAAATTCATATAAAGATGAGTAGCTCTGACGTGCCTATAGCAAGCACTAAATATAACTAGCAATCGCGCAGCGGCCAGCCATTTTAATAAATAAATATCAAGGCTGAGCGAGGCAAAGTTCTCGTCGGAAATCACGTCTAGCGTTTGTGATGTGTTTCTTTAAAAACTAAAAAGGCACATGTGAACAAAAACACTGGCTGGCGGTTTCGATACTCCATAAAGGGAAATGTGCGCGCAGTGCGAACTCCGTGATCTTCTCAGCGGCGGCGCATAGCTACCGCTTCAAGGGCGCGCACCTCTCTGTACTGGTGTGGACGGCGCTGAGCCTCCGTTCGGTAAAGCATTGAAGGACTCTGCCCAGAGTCCGTCAATGATTTCTGGTTCGGGCTAAGGTGACTCACTGCCAGCGCTGCCGTACAGTGTGGAGACACCCTTTGAACGGTCCCGTGCCACGGCTACTGGGTCAATGGTCTCAACGCATAGTTGTTTTCGTTTTCTTCAAGAACCAGCAACGCTAAATAGACAAGATGGTTCAACTTTGCGAATAAACCGCGTTGCGGCGAAAATTTTAGCGCGACCTTGCTGCAGTGACTTGCTGCTGCGACGAGCGAGTGACCCATAATAGCGGCGCCGACGTACACGTGGCGTTATCTCCTTGCGGGTCGTGTCGTAGCAAACGTCTAGCCTGGACCCGCGCCATACCTCTTCCTTTTCTCACTTTCGCAATACTCTGCTCTTTCGCTTTCTCTTCGCTCTCTCATCGGTGTCCTCCGCGTTATCTCGGCCACAACGACGGGCGACGGCAAGGTACAACGCGTAATTACAGGTGCGGCCGCTTATAGTGGTCGTAAAGAGAAAATGGATTGTCCTTGCCTAATTTTGTCTGGTTGAACGACCTTTTACGAGGATAAAACCGAAATATTTTCTCAATTCATTGTTTTCTAGGGTTTAGGAGATGCCTTTGAAATTCACATTTTAAGGCACATCACAAGCGACCATGCGTGCATCGTCGGTCAGCAGCGAACTACCAGTGACGTCACAATGAGAACCTCCGAGAGTTAAACACCCTTTGTGTATACTGTTCCGTACACCCTTTGTGTATACTGTTCTGTAAAGCTGCCAACCCGACATTTTAAAAATAATGCATCCTTTATTCGTCGCCATAAACAGTTTTCAACGGCCCTCAGTTAGTCAGGGAATATTCAGAAATGATGGAAGTAAGTTTTACTGAACGTGGAGTCTTAGCTATGCATCAAAAAAATTAGGTAAACGTGGCACCCGGTCCTGATTCTATTCTTAATTGTTTTAAAAAACTGTGCAGTCTCACTCGTGCCATTTCTAGTCTTCCTCTTCGAAAAATAAATGGCGCTTGGCTGTTTAGCTGACGATTGGAAAAGTGCCAACGTTGCCCCTATCTTCAAAGCCGGAGACAAAATGCGAACAAAAAATTACGGTCCGATCTCGCTAACTTGTGTATTATGTAAATCAATCGAACACATTATCTATACCAATTTAATCTCCCATCTTCAACATAATACCTTTTTGCCCAATGCAACACGGTTTGAGAAAGAGGTTGTCCTGTGATACTCAACTACTTTTATTTTTAGATTTTCAAAAGCCTTTGATTCTGTATCACGCAATTTGTTATTGAGCAGTCTGCTATAAATATCCCTCCCTTTTTGCTGAAGTGGCTTGAAGCGCATCTTGTTGGTAAAAAAAGAGCGGGTTGTTCTCGAGGGAGTGAATTCATCTGAAGTCTATGTGTTATCAGGGGGTCCCCCAGGGATCTGTTCTGGTGCCCCTTCTTTTTTTTTATATATATAAATGACATAAGCCAGCCAGTATCCAGTCGCATGCGTATATAGGCAGATGACTGCTGCATATATCCTGACGTCACCTCTGCTCGAGATTCTGCTCAACTACAAAGTGATCTAAATGCTGTGTTATCATGGTGCACCACATGGAACATGACACTCAAATTTTCAAAATGTAATACCGTTCGCTTCACAAACAAAATAAACATTCAAAATACGAATTACTCTCTTGGAGGCAATCGTCTCGAAGGTTATCGAAATATAAGTACTTAGCCGTTTCTTTACTAGCAACCTTACCTGGAACGACCACATTGAGTACGTCGGTGCCAAAGGTAGCCGTGTGTTGAACTTCCTAAGACGTAACTTTAAACAGGCCCCACCTAAACTAAAGGAAACGCTCTATTTTTCTATTGTTCATTCAGTTTTAGAGTACGGTTGTGTGGCTTGATATCAAGAAACTAAGATATGTACTAATGCGCTAGAAAGAGTTCAGAAACGAGCAGCGCGATTTGTATCTGGTAACTATGATTTCATTAACCGCTCATCGCGCATTCGCAAACATTTGGGTTGGCCTCTCCTGCAGGACAGACGCAAATTCTTAAAATAAATATATTTCATAATATTTACATTGGTGCCACTGGTTTAAATAGAGACATTTACATTAGAGATCCCACTTATCTATACTCTAGCCTAGATCCCTCCCGCAAAGTTCGCGAATACCGATGTCGTATAAATACCTACCAAAACTCGTTCTTCCCGATAACCACACACGAATGGAACAACCTAAGAGAATGTACTGTCTCCACCCCGCCACCCTCATTTCAAAATGCTCCATCGCAATTTTAGTTGAAATGAAAGATGCCAATATCAGTTTGCACTTCTGTTTGTGTTTTATTTTGCCTTGATGGCCTTGTGTTCGCAAGAATGTGTACAACCTGTATAAGCTGAGCATGATTACTTGTTTTGTATTCCATCGGTATTCCTACCCTGTATCAAGTTTCAAGTTTTATGTCTTTTCTCCCCGATTGTAATGCCCAAATTTGGGCGCTTTAGGTACTCGAATAAATAAATTCTATATCGACGTGACCCGTGCCGCGACCACCTCAGTTGTCAGGCAAACATGCTTGTAGAACATATAAGGTCAATTGAGTGCAGAAGAGGAGTTACTGATGGTACTTCAGGTCCTAAGGAATCAAAATCGGCCCACGTTTTTTACCGTAAAGCATAACACAGAACTATGTAAAGCACTATACCCGGAGATTGAAGGAGGTAATCACCTCTTGAAGGAGGTGGTTACTAGAACATTGATTTGTGTGAAAATAGAACACTCAACCCAACCTCTTTCAGCGCCTTTGGGCTCGTGGCCGTAAGCCGGTACCGTTACTACGCACCTTTATTGTTAAAAAAATTTGCAGTGATCGAGCTAAAGATAAAATTTGCTGCATAGGCCTACGCTCACAGTAACGTATTTTTGATGTGCTGATAGGCAATATTATTGGAGTACAACTATTTCTACCTGTTTTCAGTGCCTGGGAAACAATCTTGATTTGTGCCAAAATGAGAAGGTAAGTAAGCGTAAATTGTCATGCTTGTTTTCTTGTGAGTACAGTTTTAGGTATTAGCCTGCTCAGCAAGCGAGATTTAGCAGATCGGCTATTACCTCGTAGTTTACTATTACCAGCACCGGCGCTAGTTGCAGTAGAGCTGCCCTTGTAATTGCACCGTGCAAAGTAAGGCCAAAAACGAAGACCTGTCTGTTCTATTGACTTCGTACGTGTCGGTCGGCATCTTTTTAATTGCGCTAAAAATTTGTGGTAATGATAATTTTGTAGTTTTTATGCATTATATTTAGTCGCTATTTATTTTAACCCTCACTCTTGCCTTAGCTGCTCTGTAGGAGGCATCAAGATAGGTAAGAAAAGCGACCTTCTGTTGCGCATTGCATGGCGTCTAAAGCTCCACTTGGTGAATGATTTGTTATGTCATTAAAACTCCCTTTAAAACATTTTCTTGCGCTTTACTTGCCCAAGAACTTCGGAATCAAACAGTCACGACTCTGCTGATGCCTAGATTGATCTCTTGTTAGGATTTATGTTATAATATTCCTATTGCAAAACACCATAAACAGTTGCTTCTTGTTTCTTTTACTTTTCTTAGACGCTGGTTCCAGGAGTCTTGTCACTGGTGAACGTAAGGCAGTTTCCTACCTGGCAATAATTTTTAACCTGCTATATCTTTTCCGGGACTTTGCGTATTTTACTTCCCTACGTTGCTATAAAGTGCAATTATCCTGCGTGCTTCGATTTTTGCACAGCTGGTTTGAAGTGTCCTCTTAATTAATACCTTCTCGCATTAAGTCGCCAGACCATTGATTACGCATTCTATCTGGGGTGTTTTGGTTATTTCGTTTTTAAAATGGAAAACTGTTCCAGTGCGCAACAAAGTACATCTAAAAATTTTACAGTGCTCTGCGGCTTGAAAAACATTTATTGCACAATAAACTACATGAGAACGTCAATAAATGTAAGACGCCACCCTAGTAATTCTCACGAACACCCACCTCCTGAAATAAATTTTTCAAGACAACATTTATTTCAAAAGCTTCGAATACCTTTTCTTTTCTCATCGAGACATATATTTATGTATGTTTAGAGTAAAACAACGCTAGAAAACGGGATATGGTTATTGAACTAAGAGACGAATGTTGAAAATTTTATAACGTGCAAGGCAGAATAGTGATATATACCAAATATTGACCATAAAGTAGTAAAAATGCGGCCGAGGTACAATACATTGTGTTTTGGTTGATATATTTATCATGATGTCTTCTCTCAACATATACACCAGCCCATTATAGCCTTCTACTCTGAGAAAAGGAATGAGGATATTGAAGTTCAGCGTGTGCCCAGGTACGCCAACGACATCTCAGGACAAGCCATGTAGTCACAAAAGATCCTATGGAAGTGAACATTGAATTTAGCAGTGAAACTCTGTATTGAGAGTATGGCGGATTTTCTGTCCTGTAAAAATAGCCTTTGCCTTATATGCCTTATGCCGTATACAACTGTTTGGGATTGCCTAAGACAAGTGCTCCACGCATGCTCCCAGGATTCTTGGCCAACTGCATCAACCACTTTGTGTCTCATTTGAAGACGTCCATATTAAATTCAGCGACAAAAAAAAGAAGCCCTGGACTACGCCTACTGACCCGAACTACAATTTTTAGGGATTGGCAATCTAATAATGAAGACTCAACTCACCATGCGAGAAATACCGGGCTACACTAGTACAAACTGTTTCAACAATGATAACTTTTCCAGTTTTGAGACGTCTACAATGAGGTTAGCGACGACTACTGCCAGAGTTTCTTTATCTCGTTTAACGTAGCTAAAGTGTGCGTACAGAAAGCTCTCTACGTCAGTTTTCTTTGTGTGCGAGATTTCTTGACCACTGTCCCCCCTGTCTGACGTAATAACGAAGGCGGTGTTTGTGATGCTATATACAGCGGTCCTATACAGCTACTTCAAGCATATGCATGTATTTCGTCTATAAGCTATACAAGCTTATACTAAAAGCAGACAGTGTAAAATTTGTCTGATAATGAAGGTAGTAATTCTCATGGGCGTGTCAACGTGCAAACATGTTTCTAGGCGCACAGGAAAAATTAGGGTATCTTGTAGCTTCTTCGAGGTTAGTTTTCTGGACTTACATACACACTATTCACCGTTCAGTATATACAGTGCAAAAAGCAATCTTATTTAGCCAACATTTGGATCCAGTCAGTGTAGATGCAGCATTTACATGGCAGATGATAAACTACGGACAGCTCTGCAAGAAGTAAAATTTATGAACATGATTTGAAGTCATGGTCATGAATGTTCATGTCCAGTAGTAGCACATGGATGTACTAATAAAATTTTTATGCTGTGGCAGCATCGTTTGTTCTGTGTTTATGAAGCTTTATTGTGCATAAACGAAAGTACAAAAGTAGCACCCTGTCTTATGTTCGCTTTAGACAGCAGTCATATGCGTATAATGTACAGAGCCCTATTACGAAGAAATGTGCTTCTAATCTTGGTTTTTGCTTTTTTCAGTGTACTGTAACTTCTCTCTTCAAAAATCTTTCTCCTCAAAACGCACTCGTGGTGGTGAAAGACATTCTCGTGGCCCTGATCAACAAGCTTATTCCTGGTGGTAGGTCTTCGGGAAACGATTTCTGCATTTATTATTTTAACCTGACACTTTTGCGTCAAACATAGTAGCAACTTCTAAAATCTCCCCGGTAACCCCTTGCGAACTGCAGAAAATATGTTTTAAGCACCTTTTTTACACTGCCGAGAGTAGGCTTGTGACAATTTGCATGTAGGTGACTGACAATTTATTTCTCTAAAAACTGAAACATCGGAATATTTCATGTGAACAACAAATCCTTCTAATACGGTATTCCCGTGCCTATGTCCTTCCGCTCGAGTTTAACTGTTAGTTTTGCTTTCTATCTGGCTTTCAGTACCAGTTATCAAACGTTGTTTGCAGCTTTCATCTACAATAGTTTGGATTCACACCGTTTACAGAGAAACCTTCGTGCATTGTTAACTTTCGCAAAACAGTCAAACTCTTCATTGGTGTTAGCGAATATTTTTCATTACTTACTTAGCTCAGTTTGCACGTTTTCGCCGTAATTTCCATCTATACCTACGAAACCGCGCACGCGACTTCCTCATTCTAGGCTGTTCAGAGAAAGAAACAGAAAAAACTGACTGAAGCCACTAATCAAATCCTAGTCACAAGTCCACCATGTCAAAATATGTACGAAAGAAAAGCAACGACGGTCATTGTAAAACCAATATATATATAAAAAAACGCAGAAAAATAATTCCGCCGAAGCTAAACGTAAATTAATTCCGGTATAAAGTGTAGTTTCTGATGTTGCAAGGCGAACGTGACTTATAATGATGTAGTAGATTCTAGACGTGAATCCACGGTACTTGCATACGCCCCCCCCCCCCCCCCCCTCTTTTTCGTCCTTTTCTCTCAGTACCTTTCAAAGAGACGCAGTGCCGATATGACAGCCTTGGTAGAACGGCCGATTTCCAAGCCTAAGCGGTTTTGCGATGTAGCCCGGAATGTATGTCTTCCGACTACGTTCATTGCGGTAAAAGCGTTGACGTCATGACGGCCACCAGAAAAAATTCCACATTCCCCAATCGATCCTATACGCAGCCAGACCAGAAAACTACGGCGTGTTTGTTTTCTTGCAGGTGTGCTTATTAGAGAAAATTGGGGCTAAAGGATTGGCGGGCCACTTTTGATTTTAAATATCTCATCCTTGCCACACCGCGTAACCCTGCACAATCACAGCCCCATTTCCAGCGACGCTCTCACTCCCGCTGGCCCATTTTGGTATACCGTCAACCAGCCATACTCCTAATTCAAGTACCTTCATGTTTCTCGAAAACCAAAAAGCGAAGTTTACATAACGCACATTAGACTTCCCCATAGTTTGCCTATTACTTGACGGCCATTTATTGTAAGGTGCAATTTGTTGCCACCTCGCGTTCTTCCGAAAAAGCCAGAAGAACAAACCCTCTCCGTGAAACATGCATTTATGGCTTTACGTTGCATGTGGTGTTACTTTTCCAAAAGTCCCAATTAAGTGTTCTTATTTACCCTTATTGCGAGTAAAAAACGGAGAATAAAAGACAGACGATGTTGATATTCAGCCGGACGTATCCCGGGCAAACATACGGACCGTGCACATGACCTAGCTGTGAAGGCAGCACGAGTGTGCGGCCAGTTGGAGTATTTTTCTGTTTATTTATTTATGTATGTAGCATAATAACATTTTTGGGGCACAATTTCATAGTCAAGCCACAACTGAAACGTTTTATTTGGGCAGTCAGCTTTATAACGGAACACGTCGTTTTGTTTACCCTAGATTGGAGGTCGAAACGCGAGTGTCGGTAGTTTTCTTATGCCACCATAACGGGGTCCCTTTCTTGCAGTGGCACGTTTGGCGGAAGCATCTCTGGCAAGAAGAAAACTCAGCGAGAATGTCACCATTGCAAATAATATATGTGAAGGCGAGATTAATATCAAGATCCCAAACAGCCTCGGCAAGGTAAATCAATGCCTTCACTGAAGTTTTCGCAGTGACCTTCACTTTACATAACACATTTTTTTGTTTCTTTATATTGACCTTGCGTTCGCTTTCATTTCAGTGCATCATTTCGAGTTTTGCGGTTGTAACAAAGCTCATCCTGCAATAGTGCAACGTGGCGCATGCGTTAAAGCCAAACATCTGAAAAGAACAACTCAGACTAGCAGTTATCCGTCCGGGACTGTGAATCAGCAGCATTACTAATACAAACGCGCGACCCAAAAAGAGGTGGTTGTTTTTAAGTCGTATTTCGTTTACCTGTTTGACCATAAGTACCCCTTCAACCTACGTAACCTCTGACTCCAACATATCTTTTCCCGGAAGTCCAACATTTAACCTAAGCCGTTAAGCTCATGAAGGGTTCCTACAATAACTGCTGCTGAAATAAGAAATAAATCGCTATCTTTAGACATAGATCACAGCTGAAGAGCGTTGATTGGCGCAGTAGTCAAGATTCTCAAAAACCTCCCTCTCGTGTTCCAGTCTACAGAAAACGGATTGAAGGGAAAACGGATTGAAACGATTGATTGAAGGACAGAAAACGGATTGAAACGATTTACAGACACTGTGGAAAGCTCCCTAACGAGACTCGGCGAACAAACGCGCAGTGGCAAATCCCCAGATTTGCGTCAACGTAGTATGTGCGCCTTCCTAGGTAGTCGAAATAAATCTTCAATTCGGTGACGTAGCCGGCTAGATTATGGCAGGGTGATCAACTGAAAGGTGGCCGAACTTGCAGGCAAATTTCGTCCCATGAGCGGTTAAAATAACAAATATTTGTACACTTGGGAGAGCAGCGAGTTTTACATCACGAGAATCCCAACACAATGGTCCCCCAATCAGATCAGGAAGTGATTCCTTCCATTGCGTGTACTGCGAGTACAGCTAATACTGTCCTGCATCTGCCAGGGTGTAGTTGTTCTTGTGCTACGGGCAGCTGTTACGTTGTATTCAAGCGCGCTTTTCATAAAAGCCTTACATTTGAACTGGTGTTCGCAACCAATCTTTCCGGCTAAAGAGCGTTTTCGTAAATAGTTATCTGGATGGGCACAGTGGCGCACTAACTTCAAGGTTGGACCGATTGCCAGAACCACTGGTAGAAGGGATGCCGTATACAGCGGAACGCTGTGCGCGCAGCGGGGCCAAAGAAGCGGGACAGAGCTGAACTAGTCCGTTGACGGTCGGGCAGTACGCTGTAATAGCAGATACAAAAAGTGCCACGAATGGCCAGCAGGTCATTTAACAGTAAAGATAGAGACTGGTGTTGCTGAATAGTAGTTATGTTTCAAGGCAACTCTTTAGGACCTCTGAATTCTAAATGTCTCAGGTGAGAGCCGAAATGTGCTAAAATACCGAACGAAACGTGCCGTGATGTAAAAAATATTAGCAGTGGCTTAGCTCGGCTATGCCAGCATACACGTAGCGTTCAGCTGGGTATTCTTAGCTTTCCTGGTTGTCTAGGATTAGCTTGACTTTCATGCTTACTGCTGCTTAAATGACACACACAGGGTGTACGCATTGTGGCACATGTATATTTATCAAGCGGCTCCGGCGCAGCGTCACCAATCGCCCCACAGCTAAGGTGGTTCCACAGGCGCACGCCGGTGTTGCTGCAACTCACGAGCCATCGGTTCCACACCCGGTCACCCCTCGCATGATCATGAAGTGAACCGGGCCGCCACATGTGGAACGGATGTCACCGAAGACGCTGGGCGCGTGGGGTGTGTGAGAGGCACCCGGCAGCGAGCAACGTTCTGTGCGCAGTGCGACGTCACTGCTTCTCGCGCATGCGCAGCACGGCTTTCCAGGAGCCACGCGAAACTGCTCTACCTAGGCCAGTGTCGCACACGCTACAAAAACAGTTTCCATGGCTGTCATACGAGACAACCGCGCATGCAGGCTGTGCCATTCATTTCGCCCGGCCGCATAAAACGCCATCGCCAGAAGTTGTGTACTGGGTTTCCCATGATGAAATTTGCCACGAAGGGTGTCTAAGGCGGTGCCCAAAAACGTCGCTGGGACGGACTGGACGTTGGTAGACATTGCCAGTGCGGCAAATTACAACTGCTGAAATTGGAGACGCGCTTCCTGGAGCTGCATCGTTCGATTTTCTTCCGAGGCAACATCATTTCGGCGTCGGCTTTTGGCACACAGAATAAGAGGCTAAAATTAACTTCAGCAGGCTTGTTCAAGCAAAGAACTGAAGAGATGACACGTGAAAGTGTGTCAGCGGCACATTTGTTACGTCCCAGTACGTCCCGCCGTATATTCAGTTTTAATTCTTCAAAAAAGGACACATTCGTTTTCACGGGGTAAGAACGTGATGGAGTCTGATTAAAATAAAAATGTGGGATAAATAATTTGCCATCCTCCATAAACACATCGTTCTTCCCGGAAGTCTGTAAAGTTGCGCACTGCAATGACCGTCGCGCACGTGTCTTTCTAAAAAGCAGTTACGTCTCCCCATTGGGGACACTGTGATTCCGATGAAACAAAGTGAGGTGTCCCCATTAATTGCTTTATCAAGCGAAAATGTATACAGTGCAGTGGTGAAAAATAAAATCCCGACGACACCTTAGCTCTTCTTATTGGTTCTGATTACCAAAAGCATTAACGTCTAGTTCAACGCCCGAGTCGCCTTGTTTCACCTGGCGTTGTCGAAGGGCTTTGAAATCTTGCGGCAGTAGACGCTCCGCTGGGCGATCTCCCTTACAGCTTTCGAAAGACTTCAGTGTGTCTCCTACGCACTGAGATGCTTCACGTTCATGGCACCGTGCATGAAAGAGCTGTCCACAGTGCTGAATTTTGCTGCGTGTTCTTCTCCTGCCTTCATCTGCGGAATAATGGCAGGGACAAGAACCTCTCGCTGTTGTGGTGATGAGTAACACCTCGTGAAATGCCGTTTTTTTTAGGAACGCTAATGCCAGACTCCAGATTTCTCTCTCAAGCTCGCAGCTCGCACGCCTCGTGATACAGAATGTATCCGAAGAAGCCGTTTTTGTGTTAGAGACGACGCACGCAGCTTTTTTTCGCTCGACAGACCAATTATGATTTTGCCCTAAGTAATTAATTTTCTGTACTATACGCTTGAGAAAATGGTAATCATTCGACCGTGTACCTTAATTTTGACCTCGTTACTTGCTTTTCCCTCAACGAATTGCCACAGCATGGGTTATACGTTAACGTAGCGGTTTACTTAAAAAGACGACTGGCTGCTTTCTACGTCTCCGAGCAAAATTTTACCTTGTGTTACAGATGGTCAGAACACATACCTCTAGCCTTCAAATAGAAACCGGGCTCGTTACTATGCATCATGCACAGGATTTTTCACTTCTCATCTATTTGCTCAAAAAATCTTTAATCAATCTAGCGCGCTGTGTCAACCGTAGTAACAACAAAACTTTTCAAGAGCGCTGTTTTCGCAACTTCGTACAACAAACGTACGAAAGGACTTCGTACAACAAATAAAGAATCTTAACCTAAGCAATTCTGTGCACTCAGGGACTGAACATCAAAGGGGATCCGCAAGCAGACTAGAAAAATATTCCCCTCCAGGTCATACTAACAAAAAAACTGTGGTTGATTCCTCTGTCATAGGAGTCGGTAAAACACGAAAGTGAAATGCGCAGCGAAATCTGCAGCTGAGCACGATTTACGGGTCGGCGGCTGTCGGGTGGGTGTGCTTGGCGAGCGACGTCTTGCTGGCGGGTGGATTCGGCAAAGGTGTACTAGCGTCGTTTTCGTGACGGATATGACGTCAGCGAAATCTTGGTGTATTCAGGCATAAAACACTTTCGTGTTAAAATCTAAAAAAAAGCGAACAACCCTAATTATAACGTACTCTTTAGAACTAAAGGTTGCTTCCCCGCAAGAAGGACCTGTGTGCAGTGGTGCACCCTTTATAGGCCGCTTGCTTCTTTGTAATGGCGTCACTTCCGTGACGGATATGACGTCACCGAAATCTTGGTGTATAAGAGAATAAAACTTTCGTGTTAAAAAGGTATCCGGGAGGTGATTGAAAATATTCCCCACATCGACTGCCCTGCAGCATAAACAAAAAACAGCGCTCGAAGCTGTGTTGCAAGCTTTGTTAGTCCTGGTGTTTAGCAGAAGCTTTACTCACCAAAATATATGTGCTGCTTCTCACCAAAATATGTCTGCAGCAAGATATATTATAACCACAGCATGTTTGAGTAAATCCGTAGACAGACATTAGTTAACTTCTCAGCAAAAGAGGAACACATTATATTGCCAAAGCGAGCAGCATGCACGTAATTTTTGCAGGTTACAAGGGTCTTGCAGGGTTCGCAAGTTAATCACGCTGTTATTTTATTCTAAAGATCTCTTTTTCTTTCAGTGCCTGGACAATACCCTTCTCTTTTGCGAGAAAGGCAAACCCATTGGTGTAAGTCTCGCGCTTTCTTGTTTTGAAAATAAAAATTCCGGGTTCTGGCCTCTGCTTAGCCAACTGTAATTCATACCCTCAGAAGCTGAATATTCCCATTCGGTGAACGCCAAGGCTCGTTATTTAGTAATAAATTTGTGGAAATTTGCCCCCAATATTAGTACGAAAGATTGTGTTGCCAAGAACAAAATCCTGCAGGGTAATTCTTTCTTTACGTTACGTTCCTCGCTGAAATCAATGTCACACACAAATGGTCCATATTAGGCCCTACCACGGTGCATCATCATGGTTCAAACAAAATTTTAGTTAGCTTGGACAGCATTTTATATCCTCAGGACGCCCGGAGACATTGACTCTTATTACACATATTAAAGTTCTTTGATCAGCATGAGGCAGCCAAACGCAGTTTTCTATGAACCTTCTTCAGCATTGTTTCGGTGTTACAATTATCTTCCTAGTTAATTCCTCACAGATCATTGAAAACACTACCACAAGAAGTGACTGGCATACGGGAAGGCGCAAATAATTCAAAAATACCCCAGAAATAGCGAGAGGTAAAGTGGAAGTCAACTGAAAGGCTTTGGCGCCATTAGAAATTTTGAAGCGTTTTTTTTCCGGTTTGCTTCTAGTGTGGCAGCCTAACATAGCTACGACTTCAATGTCGCTTGCATTTTTGCTCTTTCTTGTCAATTCTTACGTCGCAATATTATCTTTGGAGTTTCTTTGTAGAGGCCACTTGATTTTATTTCAGTTCTTTGTAACAACCACGTAGAGAAACAAACGTAGTATGTGCCTTACCTCACAAAAACTAAGCTTTTCTTAACTCCACACAAGTTTAATAGTTGCCTCTAGTTCTGCAAGTGGATCTGCTGATTTTATCAGCTATATGTTTGACGGCCGGTACATGTTCGTTAGTAGAACGGTACTGTCACGTTTACGGGTGATTGTTGCCTTAAAAAAGTTGAGCCCTATAAAGAACATCTGGATCTCTTCGTTTCATTCTTTGTTCACATACGCCGAGTAAACATAGTTTGTCTCATTGGTCGTTTGTATCAGTGCCACTCATAAAGTATCGTAATATCAATTCCAGATGTCGCTTCTGGAATCACTTGGTAGAGCTGTTGGCGTAAGTATATATATTTGTATTTTTTGTTTTCCCTAATTAGGAAAATCATTAAGGCTCAGACAGGACTTCATGCTAAAACCCTCAGAGCACAACTGGTATCGCAGAAAAACGTTCCTTAAATTGCATGCACACGTCCGGGAACAGTAGCAGACGTAATGCTTTTCTTAATTAAACAGCAGCTACTTCTTCATTCCGCGAAAATATAGCAGGGGGTGGGGGAATGCGCTGCGTTCTCACGCATTCAATCAGCGTACGCTACTCTGGTGTGCTATTTATTTTAGTTTATTTAGTTATTTATTTATTATTTTACTTATTTTACTTATTTATTTATTTATTTATTTATTTATTTATTTATTTATTTATTTATTTATTTATTTATTTATTTATTTATTTATTTACTCCAGCCCAAGAAGGCTATCGCATCAGTTGATCAGGTACAATGCATAACATTTGTGACCAAAAGGAGCGTTTTTATGTTTGTTCTTGCATTTGGAGCCTAGTCAAATCGGTGTTCAGCAAACGCCTTAGCAACATATTTGCGATGTCTTCGATTGACTTCGCCATCAAAAAATGGTTCTGATCGTACATTCTTCTTTCCTTGCTGTCAGTGTATTGTCAAGGATCTCTTCACCACCCTCCCGCACGAGACACTCAAGAAGCTGCTGTGCGACGTGGTAAAGCTTGTTGCGGACCTTCTGGGAAGCATTGTGAAGACTGCCGTCTCTACTATTTGTGAGTATGCACCGTTACCTTAGGTTAAAACTGAGAACCGCCCACAGTGTGGAATATTCTATTTTGTTGAACGGGCGTTGCCAAACACTAGTCTGTAAATTTATGTGACCATTTGCAACTTCATACAACAATCACACAAAGCTTTATTGTGATACCCAGTTCAATTTAACGTAACTCTTCTTTAGCAAAACTACAACGCAACGGGTACAAGAACAAAAAAACATGCCTGTGCAACTTTTTGAATATACACAGTGGGCTTCTCCTGCTACCACACTACACTACATTTATTCTTGTCGCAGCCTTGCAATAGAATAACGCGCCGTTGTTATCACTACTGCGGGCAATCTCTCCGACTGCGGAGAGATTGCCCACGACGGGTTCAAGCGAGCCAATCCGTATGGGCAGGACGGATTTTCCGCGCGTACACCAGTCATTCCGAAGGGAAGCGCTAACTTTCGTGCTACAGGGGTTTATTAAGTCGACAATCACTATACAAACACAACACAGCACTGTGCGCCTAGCCCCTTCGGGTAAACACCCATCAGCGTCTGCACAGCCCGGCCTCCGGCGGTAGTTCGTTTCCGTGAGCGTATGCCGACGCGACGCTCGCAGAGGTAACAGAAGAGGGGATCACGGTGTCCGCTATACATTGCAAGCCTCAGGACTTGACCGGGCAGCATCGGCAATCATCCGCCGACCTTAATGTCGCAAGCCGTCACAGCGCTCACGCGGGTCAACCCGACAAAGGACGAGAAGACTGAAGATCCGACGGACATTCTAGACAACGAACTAACGCAATCACGGCGTAGGCAAATCAACACGCTGGGTGGTGTGTCGTACGCAAGTAGGGAACAACGGCCAATTTAACAAGAACCAAGGGACCTGAATGCATGACGTACCGAGTTCTGCGCCGCCCGATGGTCGGCCTCGATCGTTAGCGCGCACTCCCCTTCCTCTCATATCTCTCTCTCTCTCTCTCTCTCTCTCTCTCTCTCTCTCTCTCTCTCTCTCTATCTCTCTCTCTCCGAGTCCCCCCGTAGGGAAAGGAGGGAGGCAAGCGAGGATCACCCTCGCCCCACTAAGAAGGAGAGCGTCGCCAGCTCCTACGCTCCTTGGGTGGAGGGCTTTGCTCCTCCATAACACCACAAACCAACGAAATGTGGTTTTCTTTTGCGACAGAATTTAGTAAACAATAATTTATTCCGGCCGTGCAATTGTTGCCTTTCTGAACTGCTACGTGCTGCCATGCCTTCGCTAAAATGATTACTTTGAAGCTCAACAGTTTTTAATATAAAACTTCACATGCCTCGCGTCTTACCCGAAATTATTCATTTCATCAAAACTGATTATAATAGAAGAACCAAAGACAAAGTAAACAAAATGGCTAACAAAGGTTTATTTTGCAATTTTTTTTCAGTGCATTAGTGCCACGCGCTGCTTTCTCCTCTGACATCACGAGACTGAGAATTTAAAATAAAATTTTAACAGAGCTGTATAGCATAACATGTTAGAGCTGCCTTCTGCCTGAGAATTATGTTCGAGAACGCACAATAGCTTGCCCGCATAATTTTAGAGTTATTAGAAACCAAAGCATTGTAATTGCCGAATCTGAGGTACATAAAGAACAGTCCAATTGTTAGAATGGCTACAACTATTTCAATGAGACTGAAGTAGGCACAGCAATGCTGATAAACATAAATGCAGTCCAGTCTTGGAAAAAGACACGATGAGGAATCAGCGGCTCGGAACAGACGCTCTATGGAGAGGCTGTGTGAGTTAAGTTCTTTTGCTGTTCTTAAAGCGTTCTCGTCACATAAAAGTGAGGCTAAAGTCTGGAAGTGCTCGCTGACGGCCGGTATCGCGTACAACGCTGCTAGATGCCTGGAAGCTGCTGTAAACCGAGTATTCTTGGCAAGCGCCAATTAACAAAACTGCACGATGCGTTATTATAACAAAGCTATCTCTTTAATTATATTTTCGACGGGATAAGACGGGCATTACGCAGGCTCTTAATTTTCTCCCAGGCCAGTTACACAGCTGACTACTTGGCTTATGCTGTCCAAAGTGTTGAATGGGTGCTCACAAATTTGGTACCTGGACACGAATGCAACTCACCCGGACCCACATTTTACAAGTGGACACCACCTCCTTCCCACCCACGAGTCTCTGAGCCATTGCCGACACCCCTTAGTCTTGAATGTCATGATAGGGTGTCATTAAATGCATAAGGACTAAAACCATATAGAAATCGCTCCCTAAGCCCCAACCCCGTCCAGCCGGCCGACAAAGCAACTACGCGCTTTTTCAGGGTCCACACCACGCAATGATGTGAACCATCCACACAAAGAACTTGCATTTCGGATTGCCTTGCTTCTATTCAGTGGCGCTACGCCACCCGAAATGTGTGCTGTCTACAACAAGCCTGCTGCGTGCTTATAAGAATACTTGATGACAGAGGCCTGCTAGCTCATGCTGACCAAGACTGCCGCATTTTTCTTATCTCATTTGGCTTTACGTGTTTTAACAGAGGAAATGTTTATCGCCGAGGCTCATAATTCATGAACGAGACGTTTATATAGGCAAAGGTTTAAAATATTAAATCTCGTGGCAGTGTCAGTATTGGTGACCAAAGAAATGGACGTATTTTAGGCAAGGCATCAATTCCTGCTGGCTTTTCTTCGTAATTATCAGGTTAAATATTTTTTATTAAAAAATACAAGGTTGCTCAATTTTGCCGATAGCAACTAAAAAAATACGCCATGAAAAAATATTGTGACCTCAAAATACCAAACGCGCAGGCTGCACCACCTGGTAGCAGTGTTCCAAGTTCAAAAGTAACAAGAGGTTTCAGCAGACAGAGCGAGCAGTGGAACACAGCCAATTGGATTGGTGCGAACGAGAATCGATCGGCTGGCTGTAACAAGTTCTATGATGTTTAGCCTTGCGATTACCAAGCGCCAGGCAGCGTTTCTGTTTACATCAGTGTTCGCGACGTCGTCAGTGAAGCTGGGCTCATTTTTTTACATTTTCAGCTATTTTTATCTGTCGTTTTCCTTGCGTAGTGCCTCTCTCTTTATTTATTTCTTTAGTCCTAGGTGCGATACCCGCCCTCACCTCAGTTGCAGTCTAGAATTGGATTCCGTTACATCTTCCTTCTTCCAAAACAGTCCAGTACTAGTAGTAGCAGGTGTAGTAGTTCTGGTAGTTGCCTCTATGCTAGTAATAATAGGGGTAGTAGTAGCAGCAGCACTCGTACTGGTTGTGGTTGCAGTAGTGAAACATGTGTCAATGCCTCACCAGTGAGAGCCAGCACTATTTCGCACGTAGCGGTTGTCAAGACACTCAACGTTCCGTGCCTTTGTTGGCCGGATCATTGGCCGAAGATATAAGCTGCATTTATGCCAACCGTTGGACGAAAGCCTCTCCAGGTAGGGGGGGGTTCTAAGTAGGTAAACTAGAATGGCGCAGTACTTTCCGATGCCGGTGTGTTGTTCGTCACTGAGTGCTTACCTTGTGTGGTTTCGCCTGCCTGTTTCAGCCTCACCAGCAATGAAGTGATTTTACGTACTGAGCCAACCATGACTTCAAACCTACGCCATATGTGAAACGCAACTTGAGTTTCTGTATATCCCTACACTTCTCTCGTCTACAAAGGAAGAATATTCGCCACCGCTTTATTTACGGTACACAAAGGACCAGTAGGTTCGGAGATAACATCACCAAGTGAACCCTCTAAAACCCTACTGTCTAAATGTGCTGCGTGTCCCAAATTACCGAATTCGAGAACGATAGCACACAGAACGGAATTAAACGGTGCCTGTGCATGTATTCAAGACGACCTTGGTAATGACAAGACATATCTTGTTGGTTGCTGCGACTCATTCCGTAAGAATAACCAATCCGGTATTACGTGACCACCTTATTTCTCCCTCCCGACCACAGAGGAAATTTGGTTATGTTACCCTCACGAAGATGTCAACCCAGTTATTCTAAATAATGCGCTCAATTTTATCAGATTCTCGTCGGGATAGTAAAACAACGGTCCAGCGCGCCGGCTTCCATAAAAAGCGGTTACAAGAATTTGAGGAAAGCCTAAATGGGTCCGAGAAATGTTTCACAAACCCTTCCTCTACAACTACACAATAAACGGGCGAAAGGTGTTTTCTGTTCCCGCTGACATCTTCAAAGCAATCGGAAGTGCGCGTCACGTCTTAAGGGCGCTTGCACCGAGGTTTTCGAAGTTAGGTTCGGTGCACATTGATAGACGTACATAGGTTCGGTGCACATTGATAGACGTACATAACCTGTTACCATTTTGTGCCGCCTCCCCACTTCCCAATAGCTCATTTGAGACTGGCATGGGCATGCCCTCCATCAGCGCCAAAAGTACATACGGCACGGCTATCCTGGGGCTCAAAAAATGGGCATCATAAACCACGGCACTGATTTCCAGAAATAGCACTTGTAGATGAAATGGCCACCTGCTTTACACCAAATTAACAAGCGAAACATGGATGTTTTTTTTTAAGCTAGCTATCATGAAAGTAGATAAAAAGAATGTTTTTGTCTCAGCTAACGCGATTACTATGGCGCGTGCTTCATACCATATTCCTTTTTTGCAGGTTAGACAACAATGCGATTCGGTGCTCCTGAAGGATTTTCCTCAAGAAACCGAATGCTTTGTGCCTGGATTCAGCAAATAAAGTTGTCAGCTACATTATTTCCGTGCCAGTGCGCTGCTTTATGCATCTTCTGATTTTCGACCAGTGGAATTGAAATGGGGCCAGTTTCACCTCAGCATATTTATGTGCATTAGCCACATTGTCATCACCTCGGTGATATAAATACGACGACATAGGTGCTGTGAAGATTACATAGCCAGTCAAAATGTTGGTTCAGTGCTCAATCAGATGGGGTCAGAATAACTAGAAATATCAGCCTGCTACAAGTACGTACTACGGCAACACATTTATTTAGATGACTGAAACACACGAGGGAAGCACAAAAGGGCAGCATTGCTTCAATGCACTTGCCAGAGAGCATCGACCTCGTTTATCGAGGAACCTAACCAAGCATTAGAAATGCCCCTCATCTGCAAAGTATTTACCAGCTCAGCATCCAAATATCTGTTGACGCTATTCAATATTACTTTGTGAATAATTACCGCTAATATTAAAAGTGGCTAGCTTATTGTTTCCACAACAATAAATGCTAGCAGATCAAAGGAAACATATATAGGCCATCAAAAGCTTGCGTTAAACTTCATTGAAACTTCCATTTAAACTGCATTAAACTCCATTCACGTAGCGAGGCAGCTTGAGCAGCTTCTCGGTAGCCTTCCCAGCTGCCTTGCTACGTGACTTTGCTGAGGTGTTGCTACGGCAAATTCACAAACGAAGCGCAGGTGGAACGGCCAAAGACAGGCCGGCGAAAGTCGCTGTCGTCCCACCTATGTGGATGGGTTTCGCACATGTTGAAAAAGGTAGCGGGACGCGCAGGGGTTGCAGTTGTGTTTTCTGCACCACAATCACTGGGTGGCCTTTGCAGGCGCATGACCGTAAATTCGCCAAAGGGCACTTTTTGCGTGAAAGGCCACGCAAAACCTTACGCACATTGCAGGTGCTGTGCTGTGCATGAAGTTCCGCTGTGCTGTGGGAAGACCTGTATTGGTCAGATGACCAGGCGCTGTGCAAATGATCGACTCCCCGAGCATTCAAACACACTAAACACGGCCCTGGCAGCAACCTTGCCACACATTGTCACGACAATGGGTGCTCACCCAGATTCCACGATACGCGTGTTGCACGAGCATACAAGGGCCAGCGCGAGCATGAAATCGTAAAGCATACATCATTCACAAGGAGGGCCGGGATTGCGTTAGTACGCTTTCTGTTTATTTAAAAGTTAAAAAAAACGCTATCTCGCTTCATATAAAAAACAAACTGCACTGTCCTGGATTGCGTTTCCTTGCCTAGCGCCTCTGGCTACGCGTTAGATCCCTAGGCTGTATCAGCATGGCTCACTTTTTGGTCAATGCACGTGTATAGATCTTGCGTTTTGTGTGTATTGTTTGATGTACCTATCGTTTACCATGATTCCTTCTCGCCTTCCTTCCTTCGGTATATTTCACAAGCCGCGGAATCAACAAACCAGTTGCTAGTCAGCGCCGTGTGTCGTCGTTCCTTGTACAGTCTTTTTGCGCTGTTTTCAATTTCAGTTAATGTCGTCGCGTTAGCCACCATTGGCGGGTGTCTTCTCCGCAACAACGCTCACTTCTACGCTACTCGTTCATGAGTTCGTTCATTACACAACAGGTTCACCTTATGAAGCAAAACCGTATGGTAAATAATGTATTGACAAGAGAAATAACAAAAGAAAAAATGAGCCTCCAAAAGAACCCTTCCAAACTGTATGCTTCTCTTACCACTTCGTATGTGTGGGATAAAGCGTTAAAATGAGAGAAGACGCGCAATCCCGCAAAAATGCGTTATCCCTTGTAACCTCTGCGGTGCCGCATGGGTAAGTACAGCAGCTCCTTGCGATCTATAAGAATGACCTCCCTAACGGCATCGCTCATCTAATGTAGTAAAGGTTTCCGCAGAAGACTGCTGAATACACAAACCAAATAACTAACCCAATGATTCGCATAATCTTCAATATGAGCTTAAGAACATTTAAAAAGGATGTAACAGATGGCATATGAGACTAAACATCACTAAGTTCTAATCTACCCGAATACCTCGGCGTCGCAACAACACGCACGCGTAATTTTTGAATTGCACTCCCCTCACTGTCTCAGTTCTTATAAATATATTTTGCTTCATATCACGGCAGATCTTACATGATATACTTATGTCAATAACGTAACTCAATATGCAAACCATGTGCTTGCATACTTGGGGCAGAACTTTTCATTCGTGCCGTCAGGTGTTAAATTACAACTTTACAAGTCACTCTTTCGCCCAAAAGGTTGTTTGTGAGCCTCGATAATAACACACGTCCAATCTATTGAAGACAACCAGAACTGTGCCACTCGTTTGATCTTGCTGTAGCTAAAGCCGTCCGGCCCGTGTCATATCATTGACATCCCTTCTTGGTCTGCCTTACGTGTCCTTACGTCACAAATGCCACTGTCTCTGCCTTTCCAACAAATGTTTTTACATGTTTTACATGTCATTCATCCAAAAGAACGGCTGATATTCCACCTGCAAATATTTTATCCAAAAAATACCATGCCCACAAAGCTGGTGGTCTTTCCGTCAGGCTTATACAATGATCCCTTCATCTCAAACACCAGTGCTGACTGGAACCATCTCACTGCATTGATTTCTGTGATTTCAGAAGACTTACAATAGAAGACTGCTCTGCAAGAACTCATTTCTAATGTGTTTATGTTGTAGGTGAAAGTGGCTACCTCTTAGCACCGAGCTTCCATCATCGTTTTTCCTCTATTTATTTCCCATCAGGACATCGTCTTCGTCTTCTTACCTCGCCCGTTCATCATCAGCACATCATCGCTTGGACGCGCAACGCTTCATTATCATCATCGTGGTTCGAAGTCCCTTCTCGGGTTCAGGCTTCTGCTTGACGAATACAGGGCCTTCTCGCCTTCAACGAAGCCTTCTCGCCGGAGCCTCTCAAGTGCGCGGTACACGCGTGTGGGACAGGGTGCAGCATGGGAACCTGGGAAGTGGGCAAAGTGACTGGAATGTCTGCTTTTGGTGGGGAAGCACACGTAATCGAAGCGAGCTCTTCCTTAATCATGCCTCACAAACCTGGAATGAAACCCTGGTTTTGACTGCGTGAAAAGTTCCCTCCGGCTGCCCTTGAAGCTCTTCTCATATGATGGAGCGGATGAAGGAAGCGTACTCTCACTGCTGATCATCCTATTAATGTACTGCTAATCACTTCTGTAGTGCATCTTGGGTTTAAATTATTTTATGAATTAGTAAATAATTCAGTGCCATTTGACTCTGTGACGAAGGATGACCAGCGAAACGGTGCGGAGTCAAACGACGCTGACGCCGCCCCGCCCAAAGCTTCAGCACCCCTTCCCGCCATTGTTGACTGAGCTGTGCCTCAAAGCAATACCTCGTTTTAACTAAGGTTTCACTCCTTCCGCTGTCCCGTTACCACTCACCGGTTTTCGTAGATGCTAGAGTATAGCTACTCAGCTAGGCAAACACTCTCTTTACTTATAAATTATCTCCAACCTGGTTATTTCAGTCGTTCGCACAAGAATTACGCAGGAAGAGTTGAAGAGTTTTGTGTGTACACGGAAACGCGAGATTTTCTTTTCGGCTGCTGATATAAAGCTTTGCTTTAAAACGCGCCACACGCTAATAGCCACACGAATAAAAACACTGACAGGTGCCGGAACGCATGAATTACACACACGCATGGGAGTATCATGAATTAGAATTCCACAAAATGTACTCCATGCCTTAGTTTCTAAGAAAGTACACAGTCCTGAGTAGCCAGTGTGAAACTGGCAGCCGGGTGTCATGGTCCAATGACATTGCTGAGGCTCTCTGTGCATGAGCCCACAGTAGAGAAGTTATCTCCAGTGAAACTCATCGTGTTTCGCAGCGAAAGAACCCACAATGTACAGGTGCAGCCGCTATTATTGGTAACACGGCAGCGCGCGGCAGCGCTCCACACAGCGACAACACCTGTGCCCCGCAAGTATTGCGGCGCAAGCGGAATGACTGCCAGGCAAGAAGATAGTTGTGCTTCGTATGCTAGGGTTCCTCCCACTTCGGCACCCACGGCGAAATCTAGATTGTGTGATCCCTGTGAAATTCAAAAACATGCTATCTTGGTGCTTTAACATAAATTATTCTGAGTTATTAGAGCACGCATGCAAGCTGCACACAGAAAAATGTAACTACGACTTTTACTTTCGCTGGATTGTTTTGGTTATAGAAGGGTGCTTTAACCAGCTTTATTCATGCGAAGAAAAAACACGACAAACAATGCTGATTTGGTAAATCCATGCTGCAGTTTTATGAATAAATGAAATATTTCCAATTTTCTGGCTGCAGCACGCATCCGTGCCTCGATAACTCTGTTTGAATACTATCTGTTATAGCGCCATGGCAATAATGTTACTGTAGTAGAGTGCGCGCAGCAAACCGAAAGTAACAGGCGATGCGCAGCTACTTCCGCCTCTGATGCTGGTTCCGCATGCGCTGCAAGATTTCGCCCGGAGCCGGTGGTGGCGCTCTGCGGAGTGCCTCCATGCGTTGCAGTGTTACCTCTAACAGCGGCTGCATCCTTACATGTTCGATGCCTTTCTGAACCTAGCAATTCTGACTCATAGGGAAGTCTCTCAGAACGTTGCATTTATCACATCTTGCGGTGGTAGCCGCCGACCCGGCCAATTGCACCCCGTGGCATGGCGAGCCTCGTTTCTAGGCCGAAACATTTGCGAGGCATCAAGTATGTTTTAGCATTGGGTGCTTTCACGCACCACTAACTGAAGGCAATTTGACCCGACACCGGTAAATTTTACTCAGATTTCAACTACAATGCAGATAAGCACAAGCAAGAATAGCGCGACGTACTCATCGTTGATTTCCTCATGATCGGAAACCATTATATACATGAAAAACAATTAAAAGGAAAAAGTGCAAACGCTCTAGAAACTGTACATGCGGCGTTGTCCTACGGCAACACCTGCGTCATTCAAGTGTGCAATTTCCTTTGCAGTTAGCAAGACAGACACCGCACTGAGGGTATCACTCCTGAAGCGCACGTATTCTCTGCTTCAATATTTTTTCTCGTGTGGATTCTAACTTGTGCCAGAAACAGTGAACTCATTCAAGATTGGCAGGCGCCCGCGTTGCTCGCAATGAAACGCCAAATGCCGTGTAACCCACCCTTTCATATTATTACCATGTTTGCGCAAGCGATCAATCAGGCACAGGTTATTGTGACCTACGAGGGACTTCTAACTTAGAAGAGGAATCCTCTAAACAACACCACCTGTATAATCCTTGCCTAACGTGTGAGCGAAAAATGGCCAAACAGCCACTTTCCTGTTGCTCTCTGCTACCCTTTCCCTCTCGGTAGCCTTCGTACGTGCTTTCATGTCCGCCAGCCAGCGCTGCTTCTCGGAAACTTCAAAATAGTTGACAGTTTCTCTAGCGTTCTCCAGACGGCGCTCCGACCCTTTCGAGGCCAGCTGACAGACACACGCTGTAGAAGTGGGTGCAGTTTTCGCAACTCGCGAGCAGTGACGTAAGGCGGGACGTCCGCCAGCGCGCGCCACATACCGGATGAGTGCGTGAACTAAGCGTCCCTACCGCTTACATTGGAAAGCGGGCGACGCGTTAGGCAATGTTTATACAGGCGGCGTTGCTCTAAATAATGCCCTCAATTAATCTTCCCATGGGCTGGGATATCTGGTTTGGCAATTTTCGGAGTTTCTCTCGTAGCCGCGTCACTGACTCTGCAGAGTCCTAACATGTTGATCCACTAGCCGACTTTTAACCTGGGTATTTTAAAGTGAAGCAGTTTAGGCTAGGTTTCCGCGAATTGTTGCGTTATAGACCAACGCTCTCGACGGGTCACTTTGTCTTTGAAGCGCAAATCTTTCACAGCGCGAAGCCTTAAGGGCCTGCGCGCTTGTCTTTTGAATCGCGACGCATTTCACAGCGTGAGTCTTCATGTGTGTCCGCTTGATTGTTTGCTTGGTTGCTGGTTTCCCTGCTCTCACTTTGTTACAAATTTCTTTTTCCTAGAACAGGGAGCAATAACTCTCAAGATCACTTTATGACAATAGACTTGTCCCTCGAAACAGCGCCAATCTCTAAAGAGTTTGTTCTCGAAGTTGGATGGCATCGCCCTAATTCTAAAATTGTAAATTACGTGGTCCAAGCTCAGAACAAAATAAATGGCTGCGGCTTAGCTCAGCTAATCTTCTATATGCCAATTAATAGCTGGTCTTACGATAAAAAACAGCGCGCCAACAGACGGGACGAAAGATAGGAAGGAGCACCACACGATCGCTCACTCTCAACTAAAGGTTTAGTAGAAAGACTAATGAAATAACATACATAAAATGTGTACATGCGTATGCGCACTGAAAGTCAAGGGTGGCACGCAAGAAAATCACTGCGAAAAAAACACGAAAAAAGCATATGTACGCATACAGGCCTAAAAATCCCCCGAACGTGGAGGTGATTATACGAGATTGCTTTTGGTGGAGTGCGATAGCTGGAGGGTAAAAGCTTGGATTAGTCTGGTTGAGTCTTGGTTTCGCTCGGCTACCCTATGATGTAGCCGTATTGCCGACCAGGGCTCAAAGCCGTTCGGTCTCGTGCAGAGCTCACAGGAGGCCCGGCCTCACTTTCATTCACGCGAAAGCAGCGTTGCTCCTCTTCGCCGGGAACAAGATGAGTCACGTAGCCTGAGACGACCCAGCGTTTGCGTTTGCTTTTGCCTGCCTCAGCCAATCACACAGCTTGGGCATATGACATCGTAGGTTCTGTTGCGGGAAATGAGCTAGTGGGTCGCATGGCCATTCCCTTTTATCCTAATTATATAGCTTATTTGAGTGAAGTGTGCGTTAAAAGTGGTGTCAATATGATTCTAACGAGGAAATCTCTCGAATGAACCAAACTTGTGTTTTAGTCTGCATGGCCCCTTTAATAAAGAGCCTTTTCTTCTCTTCCGCCGGAACACTTCGAGAACACGTGGATTGTGCTCTCATCGTCTCCGCGACGCGGAACGTTGCCCGACTCTTAGTAAACTCCCTGCAACAAAGAGATCGAAGTCGTCCTTTTCCTCCCTTTCCTGCCGTGACATCGCGAGGGTGCAAGAGCCCCCGTTACGAATTTGTCCGTGCTTCAACACGCTCTCTGAGCATATGCCCTTCTCTCTCCCTTTCTTTCTGTCTCTGCCTGTCTGTCTGTCTGTGTGTAAGGAGGACGAAGGCGTTGCTTTTTGGGTTAGACCAATATAACGATCCGCACGTGTGTAGAATGGGGGTCAAAGTATCTGGCCGGCAAAAAGTCAGACATCGCACCTGCTGCTACCGGAAGCTACCAAGGCCGCTATTTTCAGCAGCAGGCTGATACTGCAAAAGCCTGCAGCTGGCAGGTTTTGTTATCTCATTAGGTGTGCAAAACAAAACCTGTGGACATGATGAAAATTGTATGAAAAAGCTACCGGCCTTAAAAGAAAACACCGCACTTTTATGCCCAGCTTCTCTTAGTAGCTTGTAAGATGAAGCTTGGTTATTAATCGTTATTTTCGTGGAGCCATATTTTAATTGGTCAAGGCAGTATTTGCCTAAATATTATATTTGGAAAACCGAAGCACATCATTGTTCAGAAAACAGGAACGCTAAAATATTTAAAGGAACCACAACCTCTTTTGGGCTAGCAATCAGCTCGCAAAAGAGATCACTGAGGCGTATTACATAATGAAAAAAGAATGTTTTGCTTAAGCATAACTTCGATGGACCTGCACGACAGTCTACTTTCTTTTTCCAATCACTCCGTAAGTCAGAATAACTTTTGACGCCTTGTAGGTTCTTCGCGCTATTCTTTATATGCTTCAAACGTGACGTCATGAGTATGAGAGCCCGAGGTACGTCGGATGTTTTATTTATACGTATGTTCGCTTTCAATAAACTAAGTTGCTGGTTCAACGCCACTTGTCGCCTTCCTGCCACGCGTATTCGCGTTTTTTGCTCCCTTATTAGGATGCTCAATCAAATTGAACCTAGATCGCTTATTGTTCCCATTTCCTGGTTTGTGGCATCTGAGGCGAATCGCAAGTTTTCTGAACCGGCAAGTCCAGTTTTACTGCAAGCGAGTAGTGAAAACTTTTACGGTTTCAAATTTTGTGGTTACATTTATCATAAACGTGGCCGTCCTGCTGACCTAGAGGACATGCACTGTGCAGCGCAGTTTATAGTGCACGACCGATATAAAGGAACGTAGGCTGCACGTGTCCGAGTTCAAGCTGTTTATAGGAAATACTTCCTGTATCTACGGTGCGAGCTTACCGCCTTGAGCAGGTTTCTTCCTGTTGAAAACTAGCGAGAGCAACCTACCATTCTCTTTAACCTTACATGAGTTAGTTAAAGACTATGCAACCATCGTCGGTCTCACATGGGGATACCTTTTAAACCACAGATTGATGTCACTAACTGACCGCTTTTAAACAAATCCGTCTTTTCCTCAAAATCACCCGTTTTATGAACACGATGTCTTAAACAAAGAAAAGAAGTCTAGACGGACGCGACAAACAGACCAAAATATTATAGTGTGTTTAAACATCAAGCGTTCGCCGGCGTGCTCGATTGTAACTGCACCCACATTGGCAGCAATGGCAAGAGGGTCAATGGCACTTGGGCTTATCCTGTGTGCCCTGAATTTTTGGTCGTATGTGGGCCGCACAGATGCGGAAGGTCAATTTCTCTTGTTTTATGTGCGCCACGACTGTTGCTCCGGCGCAAATGAACGTTTACGCGACCTGCGTCCGGATATCGCAAAAATGTCATTCAATGACTTTGGTACAGGCACAATGGATTATTCCGCGTCAATTGACGTCAGTCCTGGGGGATTGTTCTGGAGACCACGAAGACACCGGCACCGCGGCCGCACGAGGCGAATATATAAAATAGACATCAGGCTTAAAATACGTAAACGAACCTATTTTGTGAACAAAGCAATTACCACGCCATATCTCTTGCATTAGAAAGGACAGCAAATTAGTCATGCACCCTGTTCTTTCCCTGGAGCTTCCTTGTTTCCGCCTAACTCGAAGCGCTTACATTGGTGTTCTCGAGGTGTAGGTAGTTCTAACTTTCTTTGTTGAGGTGGCAATTAGGCCCTTGCTCTTTACTATTGCCTAGCAATACTTCAACCTAAGGAACCCGACAAAAGAACAGGCTCACGAGACGTTTCGCAGTCGTGAAAAGCAGAACGATTTAAACTGTACTAATTTTATGTATGCATTCGCCGTGTTTCTATCCATTATGCTATGAAAGCAATAGGTATGATACAGCTATAGATTTAAGTTTGGTTGGCTGCCAGAAAACCCCCGCGCTCAGGGTGGATCCTCTGGGATGTTCCCGCAAGCAACTCGTTCGACACCAATGGATTTTCTGGTATCGTTTGGAACCTCACGCTCCAAGTCCCTGTTAGTCTACGCCAGTGAACAGTGGGGAATTATCTTAGCATTCTAAATTGACAGATTTCACGATGACTCCCTGCTTGTAGCGAGCCACGGTTCCAGTGAATGTGTGAATATCAGACAGACAGATATAATAATTGCGAAAGAATGTGCTGAAGGACTTGTTAGTATATTTAGTGTCAAAATACAATGCATCAGACAGGACTAAGGAAGAAACAGATAATGCAGCGCCTGTGTTGTCTGTTTCTTCCTTAGCAGCATATAATAGGGCCTCTCAGCATGCATGGAACATCACGGTGACGTTTGGCACGTAGCCCCTGATGCCCCCGGCTACGCACACAAGTGAAATGCCGAAGTATTAGCCCAACTGTACCTTGTGCCGACAAATTTAGTGTCGTGCGCGGAACGCAGCATGTTTCCGACCACCGAAAAGTAAACAAAATTGTGGACTTAATCTTACGTACGATGCATGGACTATAAATATATGGGCAGCACGGACAGCTCACAAAACACAGTGTGGCCACCACGAAAACACGTTCTTCTGGCGTCCTGCTAACCATCCCAAAGGGCCAGTGACTTGTTCCGTAATTGCCTCTACACATTATGCTTACCTTGTGTCTCCTTTTATACGTTCCCCTCCACGAATAAATCGCGCTTTAAGAATAAAACCATATACTTCAACATCAGCACCGTGGAACGCAAGCCAACAAAACAGGCATTATATTTAGCTCTCGTTAGTAGTCAGTTAAGATAGGCAGGCTTCTGTTTAACAAAATGCGACAATAGGGTAAATGTCCACTTTCTGCTGCATTTCAACTACTTTTGCCCGAAAAAAACTAAATACCGAAAACGTTACCACACTGCCGTACACCCAAAAACTTTTCTCCAATGATGGCAGTAAATACTTTATAGCTTCTTTTCGCATATTAATACAAAAGTAGTTCGAAAGTCAATACAGCATCAAGTAAATTATCTTTTTCAGGCAACGGCATACAAAATGGGTATCCCTGCAGATATTATCCTAAATAGCAGCGCTATATGCATGGTATGTACCACCCTATCACATGGACTTCCAGTCGGGAAAACAAGCACCCCATGAGGGTACCATGAAGAGCGGTTCAAGTCTCCTATTTATGGTGTTGTACTTAGTAAAAGCATTATTGAAAGTTGGCAGGCATCGTATATCATCTGTGGCAACTTTCGCAGTGTTTGGACCATTCCAAATACTGGCCATCTTCTCCAAACACAAAAGGAACACGAGGAATAGATGGGGGGCACGTTCAGCGTGGGCACGGGATCAGCGAAAGGATTCGGGCAGTGCGGGACTCGGGTCACCCTGGATTCGGGCAGTCCCGAAGGGCGCTGTGTTATTTGCTCGTCGCAGCAAATGTGCCTTCCGTTTCTGCTTTGCTTCTGTGGCATTTTTTTAAGAGTGGCTATCGAATACGTTTACTGCTGCAACTGAAAGAAATCCGGCCGATTGCCACTACACAACTGTAACGACACAACTCGAGCGCCCAAGGAACAACACGACTTGGAAAGATAGAAAATTATTTTGAACAAAATTCTTTATCTGAGGGACGCAAATCAGTAGTTTTTCGCTGAGGTAGTTTTGTGGCTCCTTACTCAAAGTACTGAGTGTGTTTGTTCACTACGTTCTCAAAGCATTTAGGGTATGAAAAAATCGAAAAAGTGTTGCAGGATATGTTTAACGACGCCTTCGCGAAGATTCACATAACATCGAACTATTTCCAAAAAAGTAACGGTAAAGTTTCAGGTGAATCCGTGCCATCAATAACAAGAAAGTGAGTAGAATAATACTTTCCATGTCCGTTTCCTATTCTTTTGCTTTCAAAAGAATATTTTCATCAGTCTCAGGTTATTTCTCTCTGCAAATCCCATTAGCGTCTCTCCTCGACTTGCGATTGTCTGTTGCGAAGTTTCCCAGTGATCTTTCTTCAATTTTCTTCTTGCCGACCTTCGCGTTATTCACCCATCACAACCGTAAACTGTGTTGTTGTCTTTTTGATTGCTTATTCGACGTACTCGAAGAAGCTATCTACGGCTTCATCTTCATATCTGGTTGTTGGCGCATAGGCCTGTACTATCTTTAACCTGTATCGCTTCTTTAGCTTGATCACAACAGCCGCGACACTCTCACTAATGTTGAAAAACACCTCCAAGTTTTCCGCCATTTCTCTGTCGATTAAATATCCCACCCTGTGTTTTTTCCTCTCTTTGGGTCCACTGTAGCATAGAATAGACCGGCTAGTGAAGTCCATGAAGCCTTCTCCGGTCCTTCTAACTTCGCTTAAAGCTATAATATCCCATTAAATTTCCCAGTTTCTCGAGTAGTGCAGCTAAGCTTCCCTCACTAGACAAGGTGCGTGCGTGAAACTTGCCAGGTTAATTTACAAAGGCGGCCTGTTCGCACCCAGAGATTCTTCGCACCCTCTTCTGTATCGCTGTTCTGACCGCTGGCGTGGACAGGTGCTGTACAGCTGCTGGCCACTAAGGGGCCGAGATTTTATTGGTTAGTCATGGGAGGTGGCGGGCAACTACTACACTAGGGTGGCCAGATCCTTCTTTGGTGAGGGAGTGCTGTTTGTGTCCCTAAGAGCCTTCCTCGCATGGTTGAACCTTTCTGGCGCAGCCTCTTAGGTATCTGGTAGGAGGGTCACATCCGGAGAAGCAGCACTCCAAAACTGCATGCCAAAGTCAGGCTTAAGGAGCCAGACGAAAAAGAGAGAGCATAGCGACAGAAGTTTCCCACGGACGACCCTGCCGCGCACGCCTGCAGTAATACTGAGTCTGCGTTGGTCGGTTTTCCTTTTTATACGCGCGACTCCGAAGGAATTAGGTGAGATGCTGGCTTACTGGTGAGAGGTTCAGTGACGTCTGGCCGTTGGGTAAAGTAAGCCACTACTTTGCTTAAGCGTATAGAAACAAAAAAATTGGCTAGTATGAATCTCAGCCTCCCAAAGAGGCCGCGGATGGTGTATTAGCATCCTTCCTTGCTTTTTTAGCACTGTTCGAAGCCGAAAAAGTGTTCATCGTGTGCTCCGCCAGCAACGGTCACCTTTTGGCAGCGATGCGAAAAAGTTGGGCAATCCTGTGCTCTCTAAAGTCCGGAAAAATTGGGACAACGACTGGTCTAAAAAAACTCAATTTCCGTATTCTCAACATAAAACCCGATTACGTATCTAGGTAGCCCTGGCTCGGGTGGTCACAGCAAGTGGTTGTATTTTTTGAGCACTCAAGCGTTCTCGAGTTATCCAAATTTTAGTTAAGCTGCGTGTGTCACCCAGGGTCGGCATCCTATTCCTAGCCCAGTAGGGACACGGCGTTACTGACGTAGCGCTGAATTTATTTAGAGTTTTTCACCTTCGTAACTTAGCGTGCGATGCTGCGGAAGGTCTTCTTTAGCTTTTCTAACAATCTTTAGCCCCAGCCAAGCCAATAATTTCCTTTTCTATTTCAAAATTAACCCCGCCGGCTGGCCCGGTTTGGCTCTGGTTACTGCGAATTGTTTATAACGCGTTTCGTTGAGCGCCGTTATTATTCGACCTTTCCTTCCTTCTAAGTGCCCGTCCGATGCAGCGGAAGCGTTTGTTAACCTATTTCAATTGTTTAAAGGCCCCGCCGTGTAAATATCTTGCTTGTTCTGTAATTGGCACCGGCGGCTTCCCCTGTTAGGGCTTGGGCGACGGTGGTTTGTTTACATTTGGGCTTTTGGCTGTAACTTTACTAAAAAATACGCCTAGCGAGCTGCCTTAACTGCCCAAACTTTAGGAAGAGCCCCGCGATAACGCGAGTACGGCCTATAATGAGCCAACCTGTCGCGGAAAATAACTGTTTGTTTTACTCTACCCGGCCACTCCCATTCCTAAAAAAAGAGGGCGTTTATATCTGTACAAACATTGGTGCTACAAGGTTCCATTTTGGTGCAAAGGGGCTCTAGAATGTTAAGAAAGAATTGTTGAAAAGATTAGAACTTACCTGGCTGACTTCCTGAGAAAATTCGAAGCTTCCTGCAGCCCCGCGTAAACTCGTACGCCATGACTGGAAGATTTCCGAAGCTAAATAACAATAATACTGATAAACTATCACTGCATATCTTTCTGCTGGTATAGACAGCAACAGCAAACTACTGAAAAACACATAATAACTAATATCATTTAAGCCTTGCGATTTGGCAATCACTTTCTTGAACTAATGTCCAATTTACTGAAACACCATAAAAATCACCGGTCTGTGAAAGCAGCTGGACAGCATTATCATTCAAGTATCGACCCGTTACATTAACAAGCGTCCAATCAGAAACAATGAAACTTATCATATTCACGAACATCGCCAATCAACTCGAACGTAACCGGTATTTACATCTCATACTGCGGATATATTAAGGGTGTATTCTGGGTAACACAACTACCCCTGTTCCAACATGATGTTTATGTCAAT
This sequence comes from Haemaphysalis longicornis, assembly GCA_013339765.2. Classification (NCBI taxonomy): domain Eukaryota; kingdom Metazoa; phylum Arthropoda; class Arachnida; order Ixodida; family Ixodidae; genus Haemaphysalis; species Haemaphysalis longicornis. Next base: position 18,202,274 of record CM023454.1, read on the forward strand.
TTCGAAAATTATGCGCCTTAAGATGTCTCATCCATATCTTTGAAATTGCGTTTGATAAGGAGTTACATTAACACCTTTTGACAAAACTTGGGCACCTTAATCTGGACCCTCATGTGCTTACATGAATTATCAATTCTCTTACTTACAGAAAACGGTTAGTAATAGTCAATAAATCGTCCTCATGTGCCCCGTCCTTTCAGGATTACCACAAGGCAAGACGTACTGGGCCACTCTCCTATTGTTTCGTCAGTATCAACGGTATGCCATTCAAAATCGTCCACTTACTTGCACACGATTGTGTCTTGTATAATGAAATCGATAGCACCAATGATGAAATAAGATACAATCAAATTATTACTAGTAGAAAACCAGTGCAAACATTAGCAAATATCCCTGAACCTCACTAAACGCAAACTAATTTCATTCCACGGGCCACAGCCCACCTACTCTCCAAATAACTCTCAGTTAACTTACTCCTAAAACTGGCTAACGCATGCACCATTTCGCCATTCATTGACCTTTTACCTCTCGTGGTGGACTAATATCGACAACATTTTAGCCCTAGCGCGGAAATCCCTTGTACACGGGACGCACCCTAACATACGCCCTCTACAATTAAACTACAGGCGTATACAGCTCTTGTACTCCCAGGCTTAGGGTACACTTTGGTAATTTTGAATCCTAACTTCCTCACCGATAATTTGAAGTCCTTCAAAATTGATTGGTAACATTTTTATATTCCGGCTTTTCTTCCTTCAGCAAGTGTTACAGGACCAAAGGAACGGGCTCAGCTATCCCGTTTGAGTAAAGGCTGAAAATTTGCCACAATTCACTGTTCTAGATACCATCATTCGCTCTCAGCTAAACGTCAATTACCCCGGCCACCTACTTCAAGCTGCAGTAATATCTCAGGGCAAATTTCCTTTGTCCACCCTATAACCGGAATATTCGCGAACTTGTTTTTCAAAATGTTATCAAAAGTTCTCGCTGCACGAATATTACCCCCGGTATTGTTCAAATCACCCCTCAAATCCATGGCTTCATTTTATTTTACACCGAACTTAACAGTGAATTTCCCTTTTAGCGTTCCTATCTGTGCATTTTGTACCTGTTTTGGTATTGAGAATCTCGTGCCTCCAGTTTTTTGTTTGCTCACTGTTCCACTGCTTTCTATATCTGCCTCATGGACCCCTCATGTAATTTTTATCTACTTTTGGTGCCCTTGAAATAACATAAATAAAGAAATAGAAATTCGGCCGGTTCATATACCCGAATACCTTATGCTAACACGTTGGCCACCAAAATGCAAAACAATCAATTTCAGAAAGGGTGAAGGAAATTATTTTGAATGACACCTGTCACACACAATAAGTTATATCACAGACCGCATAAAAACCCGCGTCTGTTTCATAGCCCTCTGCGTGTAAGTTCAACGCAAAGTGCTGAAACTACAGACTTGCGGAGAAAATTACTATTGTGGTGCGAGTAACTGAATTACGCTCCCTTTGGGATATCACAGCACTGAACGAGTAGAAATGATTGGCCACTAATCTGCTTACTTCGCTCAAAAAGTCGTCCAAAGGCGAGGTCTATAGTACCCCCTGACACGTGACTGCGCCTTCTCTCTCTCCCTCTCTTCCATCACACTCTTCGTATTGCCTTCTCTCCACTCCAATAACAAGGCAACCGACTTATGTGGAATTCAATTCAATTTTCTGTGTTCGCACTGTGAGCGCTCCCTCTGCTTTAAGCGCACAACTCTTCAGCTGGTTTACTCTTTAGCGAGTACGTCCGATGTGTGGTTTCAGGGCCGTCGCCTTCGTTCGCGAGCATCGCGGCGGCACGCACTAGAGTAACCGAGAGAACGAGAGCAAAAAGTGGAGAAGGAAAGCAGGGGCGAAAGTGAGGTGGAAAGGGCGAGATCCGTTGGCGCGAGCATTCTCTGCGCGCGGCGACGCGCTACAGGTACCGAGAACGAAGAGGCCACCAAAGGTGGGCGAGCAGAAAGCGAAGGTCAAAGTTCGAAAGGGGCGAGACCAGGTCCCCGCGGGACGCGCTACCAATAACGCCAGTGCATTTCGCGCGCCGCCGTCACTCGATGATGCGGCGGTAATTTTGTGGCACGCAGCACGTTTCTGCTGCCACCCAGATGACAGCAGTTCGCCCTGCATACAAAGTTCGCATTATGAAGTACCGTAATCGTGAGCAAATTTTTTAAAGGCGACAGTTTTCTTGGTGACTTAAAAGTAGAAATTTTGGTCTGTCTGTCTGTGTGTCTGTCTCGTTGTTGTCTGGTCTGTCTGTCTGTGACTGATTCAGCCACCCGGTCAAAGTGAAATACAAGCTGCGCAATATTCTTATATACCCACAGCCAAATCTAAACGTTTAAGTCATGCCTCAGTGTTCATATTTGTCAACAATTGTCGAACAAGAACAAGCCATTATTCAAATATAAGGCAGAAAATGAATACGTAAATGATATTTCAATGTTCGTTTATTGAAAGTGCATAGATGCTTTTTTCTGCGATACAAACGAAATACTGCTTCCACTGCAGAAAACCTGCTGTAGCTTCTGATGGCCTTTTAAAAATCAAACGTAAACGGCAACGAACGGTTCCACTAAATGGGTTTCTATGATCCGCTTCGAACGCTCGTGGAGTAGGGCAACGGGGTTGTACAAACGTTGTAGTAGAGTGCTTCGATTCAGGCGCGTCCCCACCGTATACGGCAGAGCTAGTATCGAGGCACCCGACTTGGACCAGTGGGACGCAGTCAACGTTAACTTACTTGATTGATTGTAGGGTTTAAGGCGCCGGCGCAGCGCAGGCGATGAGGCGCGCCGTAGTGGAGGGCTCCGAATTAATTTTGACCGCCTGCGGACCTTTAACTTGCGCCGAAATCTCGCACACACGGGCGTTCTTGCTTTTCGCCTCCATCAGAAAAGCGGCCTACGCAGTCGGGAATCGAACCCGCGACCTCATGCTCAGCAGCAGAACGCCTTAGCCACTGAGCCACCGCGGCGGGACAAATGTAAACTGACGTGAGCAAACCCTTAGCGTCTTATCTTGTAGGAACGAGATGGGAGAGGAACAGCATAACAGGGAGGCATTTATTTGGCAGGGCGCCAGAGGACTACCGTCTTTCGTGGACGTTTGCAACGAAAGGAGCAGATACGTGGCCATTTTTTATTGCTTTTTTTCGCTTGCTGTTGTTAGGTGTAACTGCAAACAAAAGAACAGTGGCACTTATTTGCTTTTCGGTAGCGCAGCAAACATTGTCGTCTTTAAATATTGCCATCAGCCTTCGGAGTGCACGTGGTGTTTGGACCGCGAGACCAAACGAGTATTCGACGAGAACAATAACTATTGGCGGAGTGAAGCCTAAACGGGTGCAAGAAAGGACACACGAGGTTATAATTCAAAATTTACCATTTTTCCTGAATTACACCCAATAAGATTTTAAAGAATAATTCCCATAACTCTGTTACCATATGAGGTATACATGGGTCCGTCTGTTGTATGGCGGCTCTCCGACGCACCCAGAATGCCTTACAGGGATACTGAAGTGAATTTGTCAAGCTCCCGTTTTTGCTTTCACTGCGTAGACTGGCTCAAATTAACACACTTTTCATCGTTTATCGGCCGCTAAGGCGGTATTTTATAAAGCCTCAAAGAAGAAAAACTCCCATGCGCGGTTTGCGGCGGCTGCACCAACTAACCCCAGTGACGTCACGTAAAGGTTCTACGCGATTAGACGATGGCCAAGATTAGCATTCAAACAACTTTCGGTTTCGGTTCTGTGAAACAACATGCTTGACATCCTACGTTATCGTTGAATGGGGATTCTCGATATCTCAATAATAGCCATACCGCGCTTGTGCCATCTTGTTGGCTGTAAAATGTCTCGTGATAAGCCTATCAGGACTGCTCGGAATCGTAGCAATCACTAGCCGAGGCCTACGCAGTGGATGAACGCCCTCCACGTAACCGCAGACGCGCAAATGCCACGCGCTTTTCCCCCCTCTTTAGAGCTTGAATCACTCATTCCTGTATCGTAAAAATCCTGTTCGCACCAGGCCAAAAGTCGGCTGATTCGCGACTGTGCCCACTTCCCGCAAGCTGTCGTTGCTTATGGCAACATCACGCCAACGAGAACTCGCTAGCGCGTCACTGTCAGTCTGCGCGCGTTCTCGCGAAGTCGCTCGTGGAGCAATGAAAGTTACGGCCTAAAAATGGCGAGTTCACTATAGAAAACATCGGCCGAAAACGATGAAATCAACCTACACAAAAACAACGGTTTACTTTCGGGGATTCCAACTTGCGACTTGTGAAATATCACACCTAGCTCTAAAGACCACCTGGCCACGAGCCCGCGCTGCCCTTTGATGAAAATACAAGGTATATAATGTCCTAAACAGCTTACATTTTTACTCTCTTTTAGCATTTCAAGCAGTTTAGATGACTATTTGTTCTATAGCGCGTGTGCAGTAAGCGTCCCCTAAATTTCCTCAGTATCTCACGTCTGAGTAATAGAATTTCTTAGACGGAAAAGCGTTCGCAGATGTGTGGTCGTGCTGCTTACCGCTGTGCTTGTTCAACCCAGCGCAAAAAAGTGGCTTCCTGCTCCCTAGTTTTCCGCTGTAGCTTAAAAGTGCCAGTTATTTTCGTTCATTAGTTATAACGTGTTTCGTGTCCTAACGAGAGATATACAAGATCACCACAAGGGAAATTTTACGTGAGCTGCTTAGGCGACGGGGAAGGGTGCATACTAGGTCCCAGCCACTGAAATCGCCGGCTACGCTTTATCGTTGACTCGCCATTATTCAATGCGCGATGCGTTAAAAGTGCCTTATCCTTGATTATTCCTCACTCCTTCCCCTTACTGAGATCCTCGCTACCAGTCAGCGAAGCGCCGCATGTGAGCTTGTGCAGCGCTTGTGTGGAGCGACCTTGAAATTGGATCTTGATGCAGTGTACAAATAATAACCTAAGAAAGGCACATTGTTCATCACAAATGTGACGTGGCTTAGTTTCAACGGAGCGAACGAAGGAGACGACCCGTCGGCGGCCGGCGCTAAACGCCGGGCCGACTGACTGTGCCGGTCGGCCAAGCAGTAGCAGTAGCCCAATCAAGCCAAGTCATTTATTCCTGATTTCCCACGATAACGCCACAGAAATGGGCGAGAACGTAGAGAGGAGGATACATTTTTCCAATTGATTTTTCTGCTAAATAAATTCGCGTTTTTCTCGCATTGTTTACAATCACTTGCAATGTTTACAAATCACTTCAGTGTCCCTTTGAGAGAGATCGCATCGTGTTATTTATACCTGTAAAGAGAAGTGCCCAACTGAATGACTGATTCACTTTATCCAAGAAAACGGTTAGAACGCAGGATTTTATATTTTGGGAGTGTACTCCTATCGTGGCGCACGGGGGAATTAGACCCTGATTTGCGAAAATTATACCGTTGACGAACTAAAAGATGAATTTGCGTTTTACAAATTCGTTATTATCGCTATCCTGCGTTTATATATCGAAAGTCGCTTTTGATGGTATGGGAAGCCCCTAAAGACCCGCGCAGGCAGGGCGTTTAATGTACATTTTTTCTTGTGAATGGGCGTCATATTGCGCGAAATTCCTGCTACTGGCCCCTGCTTCGAGTAAATACAGTGATTTCAAATATTTACCTTGTACCACAATTCACAACTGCGACTTGCTTCTTTCTGTTGGCACTAATTTTCTTTCGGTATATTCTTATAGACCTAGCTAAAGGTAGCAGCACTGCTTTTTTTAAGTTTGCGTCAGTGCGGCTGGTTTGGTGTGACATCGAAGCCTCGCTATGTGCGAATTAGATGCCCGTTCAGGCTGTTAAGCTTTTTCAGACGAAAGAAACAAAATTTATGCACTGTGTACCCGTGAGTCAGCCACGCGTGTGCAAGGGTGCGGCGGGGGGCACACCAGGCAGCTGTAGCGCGATCGTGTTGTTGTTACGTGGCAGCATGTTTGATTAATTATTAATCAATAATAATTTAAAATTAATTGGTATGTCGATTGATTGATTGATTGATGCATTGATTGACTGATTGATTGATTGATTGATTGATTGATTGACTTGATTGATTGATTGATTGATTGATTGATTGATTGATTGATTGATTGATTGATTGATTGATTGGTTAAAACCCACCGACGCTTCACAGGAATGAGGCGCGCCGTAGTGGAGGGCTCTGGATTAATTCTGACTACCTAGGCATCCTTAACGTGCGCCAAAATATCGAACACACAAGCGTTTTTGCTTTTCGCCTCCACTAGAAAGCGGGCGCCCCGGCCGGAAATCAAACCCGCGTCATCGCGCTCAGCAGCCAACGACTTAGCCACTGAGCCAGCGAGGCGGGTACGTGGCCACAGGTAGTCCCGGGGTACATGTCCAAATATTTACACATTACTGGTAGCCACAGACTTTGCAGAAAGACGGAGAGTCCGAATTGCATTGTTTCGCACGCCTGAACGGCCAAGGGTGGCCATCAAAGCCAACGGTGCTATGGTATCACTACAAAAGTCCACGAAGGTTGGCCGCCTGTGACGGAGAAAGGCCAACGATATGATACACCCAGACTCTACTTGACAGTGACTTTGCGCGAACTACACAAATCACGTCTAATGTTGCGTGATGTGCTTGACCCCTGGTTATGTGCTAAAATGGCCTCACGTGTGACTAAATCCTTTATGAGCTTCCTCCGTAGTTCGCGCGTGTGTTCAGCATGGCTGGTATGGTAACGCCGAATGTTGCCGCGTTCCCGTGAGGCTACTCCGCGGTCTCAGAACTCTGCTCAACTTGAAGCGAACATTTCCTCGAGTATACTTCAACATATCTTTTATACCGAACTACTGAACTTGATTCCGACTCCAATTCCCAACCATACCTTTTTCCTTTTCTTGGTTTTCCTTCTTTCTTTCCTTCTCGCTTTTCGTTTTTCTTTTCTGTTTTTTTTTTTCTTTCTCACTCGTTTGATTTTTCGCCCGACGTAGCTTGCCAGGCTCTTTGCTGGACAAACCTCGTCAGTATCATTTCAAACCATTCTCTCTCTTCTCTCAAATCATCTCTGCCTCGCGCGCCTCTCATCTCTCTCTCTCTCTCTCTCTCTCTCTCTCTCTCTCTCGGAGAAAGGTCTTGATCGATCATCCCGCGCAAAGCTCGCTGAAGACGCAGACGCGGGCATACGCACAGGGGCGGCACCGGCGCGGAGGTACGTTGTTTTGCCGGAATACGGTGATCAGTCACGGGAAACACCACTGCCAATGGGATCCTCTGCAAGGTGGCTTGGTCATCTAGGTTGTAGTTGAGAAAGGGAAGCCAGACCTCGTTATCAGGAACTATTACTACAGTGTGGGGAACGGTGACATTTCGCTCGAGCAAGACGTCAGTCATGGGCGACACGACGTATTTGCAATCAGGCAGGGGGGTCGTCAGAAGAGAACGAGGTACGTAGCGGCGTGTGGGGGCAAATAGTGCATGCTCAGCCGCACAAAAGCGTGGCGGCCGTTGCTCGTCGTCACGAGAGTCAACCGGCAATTCCAGGCGAATGATAACCGTCATACAGTCGATTAAGGCTGCATGGTCAGGCAGAAAGTCGAGACCGAGGAGGGCGTCCGTTGGGAGATTGTCCAGCACGGCCAACAAAGCAGGAACCGAGTGGCCATCAATTCCTGGCTGTACACGTGCCAGTAACACTGGCTGTTCCACCGTACTCAACTTGAACACAATGCGACGTGGCTGGTGCGACGGCCTTTCGTAAACGACAACCCTATGAACTCAAAACCGATATATGGGCGCTAGTAACACTCAATGGAGTAATGGGTGTGCCCTCAACATCAACCGGTAGTTTTAGGTAGGGGAAACCTAGCGTTGGCGCCCAAAGATGTTAGAGAAACCCACACGCAAAAAGTCTTCCCGCAACGAGTATTTACAAGGTCTTCCCCAACAGCTAGCCACCGGCTTGGGTTGCTTGGATGTCGAAAACTTTAGGTTTAGCATCGCAGTACATATTTCATCGCCGCTATTGTTACAGTCGTGAATAAGAGTCCCTACCGCAACTTTTCATTACGCTATAGTCGTCTGTCTCGCATACGCAACTTTGCGTTCACCGTGATCGCTGTCTTAGCAACCTGTGATCAAGATACCTGCCACAGACTGTGTCGATCCTAGCGCGCAGGTAGTGCTATCCTTCGGCCGCTCGCTGCACCGCGCGCACACGGACACTTACCGGTGCCGGGTCGTTCACCAGCCTCCGCGGTAGGTCAGCGTAGAGGACTGTAGGCTCAGCATCACAGCAGATATTTGACAGCTGCCACCACGCATGACAATCCCTAGTGCAATTTCTCACCACAATTACATCCACTCTTTGAAATGTGGAACTTCTTTTTCGTCGTCAGATTGATTTCGAAGCGCGGCGAAAAGGTTTTGCGGCCGCGGCCTGCACCGGTTCGGCCCGCTACTCGGGCCGTGTTGAAAGGCACGGCCGGCGTGCGGATTGTTCCTGCATCCCGAAAACAACCTCATGACTTCCCGCTTTATCCATTTCTTGCAATTAAAATGCGAAATCTACAAATTTAGACCAGCAATCAGCGTAGCCAACAATGTTGATAGGGAAAACGAACCGCAGCCTTCGCTTCCCCTGTCGTCATGCAGTGTCTCGCTGACTGCTGAGAACGGCAGAACGAACGCAAGCGCCCCTTGTTTGGAAAAAACTGTGGTTGATTCCTCCGTCATAGGAATCGGTAAAGCACGAAAGAGAAATGTGCCGCGAAATCTGCAGTGAAAAGATGCGGGATGGCGGTTGTCTTGTCGGTGTGTTTGGCGATCGACGTCCTGCTAGCGGGTCTTTTCAGGAAAAGTGCGACCACTTCGGTCCTGCTCCGTGGCGTGTACTGTAGAGGAGGAGGAGAAAACTTTATTCCAGCAAGTGGTCAGAGAAGCGCGGTGGCCACCGGCCTAAGGCTGGTAGCGACTTCGGTGGCTCTTTTGAGCAGGACTTCTTGTGTAGCCCGGTCGGAGCTACCCAACGCCTCCCTCCACTGCTCGCTGCTGGTGATTAGAGGGAAGGGGTCTTGGGGGCACTGCCATATGGAATGACTTAGTGAGGCATGCTCCCCACACAGAGGGCATGCTGACGAAGGGAATTCTGTCGGATGGATGTGGTGGAGGCGAGCTCTGCTTGGGAAGGTGTCCGTTTGCAAGAGCCGCCAAATACGCGCCTGGCTTATCGTAAGGGATGGATGAGGCGGGGCAAATTGTCGACGCGAGAGGCGGTAGTGCTCTGTTATGTCATTAAATGTGATCAGTCGGTCTCTGGCGGAGCGCGCCCCGTGGTGAGGAACGATACTCACGCCGGCTCGGTGTGTGAGTTCGCGAGCCATAGCGTGTGCAGTTTCATTCCCCTCCATGCCAGTGTGGGCTGGGGTCCATATGAGCTCCACTGAGTCCTCTGGTGGATTTTGCTTGAGAATTTTGAGCGCCGTGGGAGAGATATGTCCCCGGGCAAAATTTTGAACGGCCATTTTCGAATCTGTGATTATAATTACCGGATGTGGCCTATGTGTGAGGGCTAAGGCAACTGCCGCCTCTTCCGCCACAGTAGGGGAGGTGGTTATGACTGTGAGGGCGTTGAGTGGAGCAGTGCTTTTTTGACCGGTGATCGCTATAGCGTATGCCCCGTGATGCCTGTACTCCGCTGCGTCAGAGTATACTACTTCCGAAATATTTCTGAGCTGCCTGGCGAGAGACCGGGCTCTTGCTTTGCGTCGTGCCGAATTATGAATAGGATGCATGTGCCTAGGTAGAGGCTTTACGATTATTTGCTGAATTATATCAGCAGGGATAGGTAATGACTCCTGAGTCTGCTGCGAGACCGCAATGTTTTGCCGCGAGAGAATCTGTTGTCCCGGTCGAGTGAGCTCTAAGCGTGTTCTCTGAGAGCACAGGTGAGCTTCAATGAGCTCTTCAGCGGTATTATACACTCCGAGTTTGTTAAGCTTGTCGGTGGACGCGTTGGGGGGAAGTTGAAGGGCAGCCCTGTATGCTTTCCTAATGAGGCCATTAATTTTATCCAGTTCACTTTTACTGGCTCTAATGTAAGGTAAAGTGTAGAGAAGTCGGCTAATAAAGAAGGCTTGGATAAGCCGAAGTCGGTCACTTTCGTCCATCCCACGATTTCGATTTGTGATCCTTTTGAGGAGAGCAATGAGCTGGTCCACGTGGGAGCTCAGCTGCTTAATGAGCTCCGAGTTAGACCTGTTCTGCTGCATGGTAAGGCCCAAGACTTTAATTTTAGGGACCTGCGGGACCGTGTGGCCCTGCACCTGGATGGTGATTTGGGGTGTCGTAGCCGTTCTTTTCTTTGGTGGAAGCACCAGTAACTCGGATTTGGTAGGTGAGCACTTAAGGCCAGCCAGGGCTGCCTGTTGTGATACCACATCTGCTCCTGCTTGGAGGGTGCTCTCAATGTGTCCATCGCTTCCCCCAGCCACCCATAGGGTGATATCGTCCGCGTATATACCAAAACGGAGATGCGGGATCCGCCTTAGTGCATGGGCGACCGGCAGGAGGGCCAAGTTAAAGAGAAGGGGGGAAATGACCGCCCCTTGAGGAGTGCCCCTACTAGCCAAGTCGTACGGTCCACCCTCATTTTGGCCCATTCGGATAGTAGCGGTGCGGTCGGTCAGAAACGCCCTTACATAATTGTAGACCCTGCGACCCGGGTTGATGGAGGTTAGACCGATCATAATGGCCGTGTGGTCTACCGTATCAAAGGCCTTTTGTAAGTCTAGTGCAAGCAGTGCTGTGCTATCAACTTGACTGGTTGCCTGTATGACTTCATTCGAGAATTGCAGCAACAGGTCTTGCGTCGACAACTTAGGGCGAAAACCTACCATTTCACATGGTAGTGCATCCGTCTTGTTGATGTGCCGGGTAAGCCGAGCTAGAATAATATGTTCGAGGACTTTGCCAACGCAGGACGTAAGGGATATTGGTCTGAGATGTTCTAGAGCCATGGGCTTACCCGGCTTGGGAATGAAGGATATTTTGGCTGTGCGCCACTGCTTAGGTAGGGTGCCCATTCGCCAATAGTGATTGTAATACTCAGTTAATTTGGCGACGGATTTATCGTCTAGGTTCCTCAGCATTTTATTAGTGACAGAATCTGGACCGGGGGCCGAGCCTGTTTTGACATTTTGTAGGGCGCTTCTGACTTCCGCTTCGGTTATGTCCGCATCTAGGGCTTCGTTTTCATATCCCTTGTAGTCCGGGAGAACCACTCGTGCACCATCTGGGATGTAGATTGACCTAAGGCGATCCATGAGTTGAGAGATTGTGCCGGGGGTTTGATGGACGAGTGTTTGTATGTTGTGAGTCTGATCTGTTTTATTGTTTTGGGGGTTGAAGAGGTGTCGCAGGAAAGTCCATGTTTTCCTCATACTTAGTGCGCCCTTGAGCTGGTCACAGATGTGGTGCCATTGCTCTCTGGCCAACTGTTTAATGTAATTTTGTATGGTAATTTCCAATTCAGCGATCTTTCGGCGGAGGATTCTGTTGCGTTTGTTTCGCCGCCATCACTTTTGCATGCTGCGGTAGGCCATCCATAGATGCTGCAGGCGAGAGTCAATTCTTTCTGATGGTACTTCGGGATCAATTTTACTACTGGCTGCTTTAGCATCCTTAATTAACTGTTGCGTCCAGCTCTCTAAATCCATCTGCTCTGAGGGGTCTTCGGATGTTTCCTGATCTCTGATTCTGCGAAATTTGTCCCAGTCCGTGATGTGGGTGTGTCTGATCGGAGCTGTGTATTGTTTAACGGAAAGGATGTCAGACTGGATAATGTAGTGGTCACTACCCAGCGTATGCTCCGTGCACGTCCACTGCATTTGTGAGATTCCGACAGATAGCGTGAGGTCTGGGGAGGTGTCTCTTTGCACGCTAGTGCCGATTCTGGTGGCCGTGTACGGGTGACACTTCTGAATCTGCTCCCATAGTAGCCTTCCCTTTCTGGTCGTATATGAGTAGCCCCAAGACGTGTGAGGAGCGTTGAAGTCCCCAACTATTAAGAGAGGATTTCGCGCTGCTTTCTGTTTAGCCGCCTCGAGCAGGGAGCCGAACCTATGATGCTGAGCTCGGGGGCTGCTGTATACATTCAAGATAAAAATACTGCTTTCCGCTTTACTGTGGGGTATGACTTCTATGAAGTTGTACGGAATTTCCGTTTCCGCTAGCTCCACAAGATCCGCAGTGAGACTACGTTGAACCAAGACAACAGTTAGGTCTGAATCAGAGCTTTGGAAGCTTTTGTAACCTGGCAATTTGATTTTTGTGCCTGCCTCTTGGATGGCTATGATATCTGGAATTTTAGATTGGGATTGGACATGAAGCAGAAGGGCGTCCCTTTTCCTTCTGTACCCCCGGCAATTCCACTGCCAAACTCGAAGAGTGTTAGAAATCTTGTTCAGCGCCATCAGGGAGATCAGGGAGAGGTTGCGAGATTGCGTGAGGGGCCATTATTACACCCATGGTAACCGTTAGCTTAGCGACCTCTGTTTTCAAGGCCTCTACCATTGCTTGCATAGAGGCTTGGTTATTCAGGAGTGTTTGATGGAAATGGGTATATTCAGCTTTTTGCTCCTCGAGGGCGCGTTGGCAAGTGCGCTCGACAGTTACGAGTCTGTCTTTGGAGAATGGGATACTCTCACCAGACGGCTCTGACCCCTGTGTTGCACGTCTCTTAGGGGGCGGAGGCGTTGGAGATGATTGTGGAGGAGAGGTAAGGGGGGCTTGATTGACCTGCTCGGCTGGCAATTTGGCAGCACGCTTAAGAGCCTGGTTTTCTTCCCTGAGCCTTTCGTTCTCCATGCGAAGCTGAGTCAGTTCTCTGCGAATCGTTCTCAGCTCGTTTAGAAACGTTTCTGGAATTGGCGGGGGAGGGAGGGGAGATTGCAGCGAGCCAGCAAGAGGGAGTCGTTGGGTGCTCACCTTTGCTGTTGAGTTGAGAGAGTGAGACGCCTGGTCGGGCTTGCTCTTCAGGGCTTGTTTGGTTGAGCTTCCTGCGGAAGAGGTCTTTGGGACCTGTTTTGGTCCCTGTTGGGTCCCCACTGTGGAAAGCAGAGTGTTGGCGGCCACTTGCGCGTACGTGGGCGATTGCCTCCGCGGTTGGAAACGGCGGGGGCAGTCCGCGGAGCCTGTGGGGTGGGCTCCTTCACACACTATACACTTCGGAATGCACGGGTGGTTGTCTATAGGATTGGTGAGCCCACACAGTGAGCAGCGTGGCTGTGGCTGATTTTCAGGGCAGACGTCTTGGCGGTGGCCAGTACGCCAGCATGTTGTACAGGCTTCCTTCTTTCGTTTGAATGGCTTGCATCGGTACGTAGCTGCGCGGTACCGAACCCAGAAAGGCACCTTCGTTCCTTCGAAGAGGATTTGGACGATGTTCGAGGTATTGAGCCTTCTTGCCTCCAGAATCCCTATGTCGGGGTTGTAGTGCATAAGGCTATGGAGAATTTGCTCAGCCGTGTCTGTGCTGGGGATATTGAAGATGACACCGAGCGCAGTGTTCGCCGGGGCTGAAACGTGCGCTGCGACCGGATACTGCTGCCCGTTGAGTTCGAGGTCAGTGACCCTGGTGTATCTCTTGGCACGTTCTTCATCGGGAGTACTGACGATGATGAAGTTCGCTTTCGGTTGTATCCGGACTTGGTCTGTGTCGTTGGGCGTTAAGCATGCGGCCTTCATTATGAGGTCTGCCAACGTGGCAACGGGTACCGATGTAAGAGCCAGTCCACCTCTAGGCCTGAGAACGATCTTGATATCCGTCTCTGGTAGCGGAATAATGGGAGGATTATTTGCTATCTGTTTGCGGCGCCTTCGCTCCGACGTGCCTCCGGTACAGGCGGTCGTTGCGGGTGAGCCTTTGTCGGGAACTACGACGAGATCTCTGGACGCTTTATTTTGCATTTTGCGCCGGGTGGTGAGCCAGCCTGGCTGTTCCAATTCCGCCGGGTCGATATCTTCGCCTTCCACCATGCTTTCCATCTCTGAAGGCTTCGAGAGATTACGGTAGCGCACAGCGGGCGCTCACCTTGTTGGTAGGCTTAGCTGCACGTCGGCGTGGTGGCGGTGACGTTCGGCGGGCTCCCAGGTCGAGCTTGGCCTAACTAGGCTTAGCACAGCGAGTTGCAGGTGCGCGTGACTTACAGAGTTCGTGAAGCAAAGATGAGCGATTTCCTTCGCACATGAAGCACACGCGATGATCCGAAGGATGTTAACGACCTCTGGAGAACAAAACTTTGTCAGTCCATGGGCACATTTCGCAGAAATCGAAGCGAAAATACGGAGCCGGTGTGAAGAGCGCTTTCACGCCGTAGCCCCTAGCGGCGGTCTTCCTGTACTGTAGACAGTTGTGTTGCGACGAGCTCAGCTTGTGGAACGCGAGAGGTATAATTTGTAGCTTGAACCGTGAACGCGCGAAGGCGTTCCGCTTCCCGCTGGCGTTTCTCTTCGCATGAAATCAGTCGGCGTTCGCGCAATCCGCCCATCGGCGTCGCTACGACGCAGCTTATGCCAACTGTAGGCGCTGGTGAGCGTCATGATGCACTACTTCGCTTCACCTCTCCTAGAAGGCAGCACTATCCACGTCAATGAGACTTCCTGTGTTCGTTGTCCTGGCGTCATTGCCGTAATGAATATGACGTCATCGAAATCTTGGTGCATCTGGTAATACAACACTTTCGGGTTGAAATGGCGTGCGTGCTCAACGCAATTTCAAAACCCAAAGGACGGCCCTCTTCTGCGCATGAGCGGTGCGGCACCCCAAGCCGCTTGGGAAACCGAGAGTGTTGTGTACCCCTTACTCTAAAACTCGCTATTTCCAACAAGGTTACGCCGGGTCGTCAACTGCAGCAGAGGACGTTCAGGCCGGGTCAGTAATGAAGCCGTATTTACGACAGGTTCAAGTCATTAAAGTTGAGTGCAAGCGCCAAGTAACTCTTAAGTGAAAGTGACCGGTCCTTACGATCAAACTAATTGCTGATATTCTGTCCGAATAGCTGCACGAATGATCTTAGATTCAGATTATGGGGTTCAACGCGCCGAAGCTAGCCCTGGATTATCAGCTGCGCCGTAGTGAAGCGGTCCGAACTGTTTTCACCAACTGGGTATCTTTAACGTGCGCCAAAATTAGAAAGCACGGATATTTTCGCTTTTTACAGTCTTCTGAACAGCTGCCACTGCGGCCAGGAACAATCCCGCATCATTGGGCTCAGCAGCACAACTTCTTGGCCACTGCGCCACTGCGGCGGGTGGCCAAATGGTCCTATTAGTGCAATTTTTGTATGTGACGGTATTGGCCCCTTGAAGTTCGGTGGTTCCGTTCAGGTTCGTTGCACGGTAACCCCGTCCACATTGGAGAATGCAGCGCTGCTAGAGGGCCATTGCAGAGTAAAAAAGAATGAGTTCGATCCAAGTTGGAGACAGCAGCTTGAACATCGATCTCCGTACATTCTTTAAATACTGAGGCAGCAGCGCCTGTCCACACGACATTATTCTGCATATAATTCAAAGAAGGCCACCCAGTCCATTTTGAGTGTTACAGAACAAATTTTGTAGCCCAGCTCAACTGTTTAGAGCGTACATTTGAACCTTGAGGAACTGTTTTGTCGGGTTGCGTTGCGTACCATGGATTAAGGCGAATAGGAGGGTGCTCTAGGGAGCAATAGATCATTATCTGTGCCTTCTTAGTGGGGAAGGCGGCTGGCCAGTTCTTGAAGTATGCCTCTTGGCTGATGCTGTAGAAAACGAAATGAATATGGACAGCGACGGTGTAGTTAGGGGTGCTATTGTGGGATGTGTGGTTCACAAACCGGCAGAGAATCCAAGCGCAGCCACGCGTTCTCAAACTACGGCGGAAGCCAGTTACTGCCGGTTGAATCTATCCTGTATGTTTAAGGTGGTGTTGAACTCTGTCATTATTCACACATCCGCCAGCTCAGAATTTTATAGGCGCGGTGCATTTTCCGTGCTCTGATAATGTGCTCTGGGCACGTGTAAAAAAGAAACTCCAAGAGGTTATGTCTGGAGATAAAAAAATAGAGCCGTGGGCGGCGGAAGCTTAACGTTATTAAGAGATAAAACATTCGTCAGCTATTTCAAAACCCGAAAAAAATGAAACTCTCGCATCTAGCGAGAAACCGGCGAAGATTTCAAAATGCTATCGTAATCCTCATACCCACAAAACGTTCGACGCAGCAGCATGCGACAGAAATATACCATGGAGAGTCAGATAATTACTTTGACCGTCAAAAATCTCCCTACTAGCATTGATGTACCAGCTATTTATACAGCAGATTGACACAGAGTCCCGAATACTGACATCTGCTGAAGGGGTTTGACCCGTCATTCCTGACATCAATTCAACCGGGAACTCCAGCTTGTGTCAAGGATGCAGCGTTTTATACCATCACAACGACCTTTGAATGCTTACAGCGTGAGCGCGTGCGCTGTGGGAGCCTACGTAGCAATAATAAACTGCTCTATAACATGACGATAACGCTTTTGCCGGCGAAATAAATGCCCTTAAACCACAGGTAGAGCCGTGTGGACGTCAAAGGCGAACGATTTGAGGACACTCCAAACCCGACCTCCTGCTAAACTAGAACAATTTTCCGCTCTTTTGACGATAACTCCGAAGAACTTCGAAGGTGAGCACCCCTCCTTTAGTAACATAGATTTAAGAGTTCTATAAAGGCTCTTACATTGTTGTTCATCGTAGGCACGCACCAGACTATTCCACATACGGTTCCAGAATTTAACTGGGTAAAGTACATCAAGTTTTTACTAGCCTTAGGATGCGCTTTCTCTTCGCCCAGAAAAAAAGTGAAGCAACTGCACAGACCCACCGCTATATCGCTAACATTTTTTAGCATAGACGACGGGAACTTCACCTCAACCACGTTGGCCGCAGCAACCCCGCATACTCATGCACAGGGCAGTGCAATTTATTTTTTACTGAGTCACAAACAGCGCAGGAACAAGCTGCGCTGTTTCTGCGCTGTTCCTGCGCTGTTTGTGACTCAGTTATGTACCAACTGGCCGTCTACAATCTGTATTTCTTCCTGCTCTTCGGAAGAGCCCCCGTCATTCATGCACACAAGTAAATGGGTGGCGTACCAGCTTTTAGGTTTACATGGACATCGCCACGGTCCTAGAAGCAATGAAGCTAACGACATTGGACACTTTTCTCTCATAACTTGGGGGTTTATTGTACTCTCTTGCTTGTTTCAAAGGCTACTTTCTATGGAACACTAAAGGAACAATACGACTAAATACAACTAAAAAACAACTGAAATACATCCTTTTCTGCAGTAATACATATTACCAATTTCACAAACAGATTTGTAATTAACTACCTGCGTCCCTTTCATAAAGCAGGCCAAATAGGGTATCACAAACATGCATGCTTAAATATTAGGAGTACGTCAGCGATATTGTCTAGAACGCAGACTTGCTATTCGAATTGATGAATGAGATCTAGGAAGGAGACGATATTTTGGCGTAGGTGTTCGACGCCCTTTCTTCTGACTCTGTTACTTTTTTCTCATCGTACCTTCCCCTGCTGCCGAAATATAAATGGGTCTAAGTGAACTGAGGAGCTGTTACTAGTATTTCTTTCTGTGAGCTTTCTTTGTCGGCAGTTTCGTTCAACAAGGAACAGTAGCTTCGTACCACCACATTTCTATTTAACGCGTCTGGGAGTGCCAAACGATGTGCTCTTAGCGATTAACAAGGAACATAATCTCGTGCGAGGGTGTCTCAGCGGCCTTGTTTGCTTGCTTTTCCAACGGTTGCCGTTAAGCTACACCGACGCGTAAGAGAGTGGAAATAAGATGTATAAAAATATTCATCATCAATTTTAAAATATCTGTGAAGTGTTGACCATGATCCCATTGATTGCCAACAAGACGGTCTGGATAAGCCACCACAAGATAACCTCTCATCGCAGTGACCTCGACACTCCTGCGACAACAGGCTAAAATGACCAACGCTGAACTGGACCTAAATAGGCACTAGTTGGAATGCATTTTCAAGAGTGCTCGATATGGGCAAGATTTTATTGAACATTGTGTCCTACCTGCAAAAGAAGTGAAAGATCCAGGAACTTTTCCCTTGATATGCAAAGCCCCCCTTATGCTGTGACTCCACTCCTCGCTCTCGTGGCCTGGGGTTGATTCAGAGCTACCACCCAGGTGGGCGATCTCAGGGCTGGTTCTACAAACACACCAAACTTCGAACCTTTATTCAGCCCTCCTTTCTTGATACGTGAAAAGCAACCTCAATATCTTTGGTGCCAGCTTTGTAAGTTCTGCCTGTGCAAAAAAATCAGCCACTCATGATACACTGCTGAACGACTCCTTCGCATTTGAAACTACCTAAGTTATGGTCTCTTCCTTTTTCCACTTTTGCCACTGCCGCACCCTGGAACAATCACTAGTGCCATCATGATGTCTACGTTCGCGAAAGCCCTTTCAAGCACTGATATGGTGCAAGTGAAGCTATTTTCACCATGGTTTACACTTATTGTGGCTTTGCATGATCGAGTGGCAATTGCAACCTCGAAACACGCCGTCTGATAAAATTTTCCATTGAAATCAGCGCTAGAAAATTCTGCCAACTACTTCACCCACCTTAATTTAAAATATTTGGCATTTTGCAAAAAATATCAATTCACGAAGCGGCATGGCATTTCGAAATGTTTGAATTCCGTATTTACTTAACAGACAGCGCAGACAACAACGTCTACACTGTGGCCGAACACCGCGGATAACAAATACATAGAAAAAATTCTTGCAGAACGAGCGCTGATCATGCCTGCATCCTCCTTGCTATGTGCCTCTTAAGCAGCGCTGTTTCGCCACAATGTTAGATTACCCCCTTACGCAACAGCCCAACCTTTATGCGACGTCAACATTATACAAGCCTTGCCCTCTGCGTATAACATTACCAAGCACCGGGAACGTTTATCGATCAGGTGGACGTGCACCCAAGAGCAGAACGTTTACGGACCACTAAAGCAGCAATTTTGAGCTATTTCTCTGCCGCACGGCAGCCCGGAGTACTATGTGCAGGATTTTTCATTAGTTCAGCACCTATACAACATCTCGCATGCATTCGTCAGTTTGACGGGCTGCTAAACGAAGAGAAATAACCTAACATTGCAATTTCCCTGCTCCGTAATCTTTTGATCGTTGCTGTACTTGTATGTGGCTGCAAGAGCATGAGGCTAAGGGGTGTTGCTAAGCGAATGCGAGAACGCGACAGTATTGCTGGTTCAACCACACCAACAGGCGTGCATCGCTGTGTGACACCATCCATATTTTAGTGCCATGAGCTGGTGGTTGTGGCTAGGCAACCGTAGATTCCAAAAATATTTTGTACATTTATGTTATTAGACTCTCTGCTGGGCTTTCGTTTATTAAGAACACATTTAGTTCATATCTGCCCGTATTCTGGTCCATTCATTACCTTTTGAGAGCCCAGCATAAATTTTGGCCACTTGTTGAATAGAGCCTGACACAATGTTGACGCTGGAACCAGCTTCGGCGTATTCGGCACTGTGCTGCCATGAGGTTCATTATGGGCACGGCGACGGACCTTACCTGCCAAGTACTGTGCGGCCACCGACAAGTGGGAAAAACCAACTTCGCAGCGCAGGCACCGTGCTTGCTGCAATGGTGTATCATTTCTTTTGTTTGTGCCCTAGTGCCATTGTCCTCCTTTCCACACTGCTGGTGTCCCTGCATCCGATGACAGCTTCAGACGACAGAAACGAGCTTCAGGCTGCCATCGTAGTTTCCCCGCTGGCAGTGGTGACATCTTTCGATGAATCCTTGTGAAGCTCAGCTGATAGCGGACCGCCACAAGCCAACGAAAAATTGCTAATGACCCTAGCGCGATGTGAGGCGGACTGCAAGATTTCACCTAGAGAATTGTCATAGTCGTGATATTCGAACTTCAGGTTATTGCCGTGACTACAGTTTAGTGCACCACACTGCTACACTCCGTGGCATAGCGAATACCAAGATAACGTGCAAAGAAGTTATAACACGACACTGTAGTCTTGCACAAAACTATTTGTGCCTGAACTGAACCATAGTGCGTGATTGCTGATCATTCCCCTCCGCGTGTGTTGAGTGTCCCGAAA
Source organism: Haemaphysalis longicornis (assembly GCA_013339765.2). Taxonomy (NCBI): domain Eukaryota; kingdom Metazoa; phylum Arthropoda; class Arachnida; order Ixodida; family Ixodidae; genus Haemaphysalis; species Haemaphysalis longicornis. The sequence goes on from CM023454.1 coordinate 18,222,517, forward strand.
GCAACGAAACTCTACGAACTTTTGAGGTAATCGTATTCCCGTGTTGAATTTTTCTGTTCCGTTGCGTTTTTGGAGGGGTACTCCCGCTGGCGCCATGTTTGGCAGCTACCGATGAAGTAGGCGCTTCAGACTCCGCAGCATCAGAGACAGCACCAAAGGCACATACGCGTCCAGTTGTGCCACTGCGTCCACTCATCAGAATCCTCGTGGACCTTTGGACCTTTTCTATGGCGTCCTTTTCCTTTTATCCTCGATGAATCGCAGGCTTAGGCCAATCGCCTCTGCCACCCATACGTATCCTTTAGTGTACTGAAACGTGTTTTGCTACATTTACAATCAGCATGCCCAAAATACTCTATACAGATCTAACCTATCGTCACCGCAATTATGGTAATTTTTTTCTCGGCGTTGTTTTCTTGTTCTGTCATGTTAAACTGGACTTCGCGGTTGTAGTGCTTCACATACAGTAACTGCACAAACGTGCCGTGCTTCTTGTGCAATTAACGTGTTTAAATTGTTGCTGTGGACGCTAATACCTCTCTTTAAAGAGGTTTCTAAGTTTAAGGCTACAATGTATTCCACAGGTATACCTTTAGTTAGCTTCACCCAAGTATCTTGCGTGGTGAAGAAGATGCGTGTGGGGCTTGCAATTCGTATACCCCTGGCTTAAATAAGGAAGCAAGATCTACGCGGTTGTTTCGCTTGCTTATATTCTTTTCGCACCACCTGCAATTTGTGGCACCATCACTAGTTTACCCGAACGAATGTCGCGGGATTTTCGTGTAATCGAGGGGTCATCGCTTCAGCATTAGGGACGTAATAACCATGCACTGCATAAGCCTGCATAACACATTATGGTACTTCCTGAAAGGTACTGCTGAAATTGTGCGCAATAATAAGCAAATAACGAGTACTCCTTGCTTTAATCAGTGTGGTAATATTTTGACATCCTCCTTTCAGAGAAATAAGTGCGGTGAGCTACTTTTAATGAATAGGTTTACAGCCGCACAGGAGTGCTGGCATTTATGGAGTTTAGGCCGATTAAAAAAAACTGTCTAGATGCCTAAACAATTGGTGCCGTCTATATGACATTGCAGTGATTAGTTATTCTAAAGACACATTTTATTCACCTAATTCAAAACAGGTACCTGACTCATACCACTACAATTACTGGAATAATTTGCCTCCTAATTTCTTCTTGAGACAAGATGTCGAGGACAAGTGGAGTGGCGATGCTTATACCAGTCGTTCTTGGTACGTATAGCAATTTTCGATACCATTCCAAACCGCTTAGAGCCTCGAAGTTTTTTGCTGAAAGCTGGCCCCTACACTGCTGTGAAATCGAACGACCTGTCGCGCCAACGTTCGCTCATTAAATATGTTGAATAGGGTTTCCTACAGATGAAACAAAACCTCCTCTTGTCAACACTTTACGGCCTTTTATAGGAATCCCTAAATTAATAATGAGCCAATAACTTTAATCAATGTATTATGACTGAAGTTTACCGTCAGACTGCATGAGCGTTCTCAGTTATTACTTTCCCGATTATAGTTAGTGTCGCAGGTTGTGTTCATAAAAAGTACAACTTGTCATGAGTAGAGAGGTGTTATGGTTTCTTGCGACCAAGATTGTACTTTTGTTTGCAGTTTCCCAACGGTGATTCCCCTTGACGCTTTAGGACACTGCCACCGTGTTATTACACTTGCCATCAAAACACCTGTAAGCCATTTAGTGCTAGAGCGCGAGAGTTCAAAGCAATACCTCAAAAGCAAACGCTAGTTGACTCGCGCATGCTACAAAGGTTATTTATTTATTATTTATTTATTCATTCATTTACCTATTTTTAGTTATTTAGTTATTTATTTGCTTGCATAATTGTTTGTTCGTTTGTTTGTTTGTTTGTGTGCTAAATACCCCAAAAACCCCTCAGGGCATTGTTCTTTAAGAGTACGCCTTGCTAGGCTAGTTCCGGAAACTGTCCATCCATCGCGCGGTCTGTCCGTTTTTCTTGCTACAATCAACTACTAACGCAATAAAGTACCCCAGTGGCATTTTAAGAACCATTACATTTCATTACCTATATAAAGATAAAATTAGTAGATGTGTCTTGGGGATATAAATTGATCGCGTCGGTCAAAACAACAGCCTACACACGCCGCACCATGTCGTGGGACATCCTGTATTGTGGCGGCGAGGTTTGCATTGTTTTTTTGTGAACGGTGGTGCAATGCGCATTTGCGTGCGCAGAGGTTTCCTTGTGTGATATTTTGTATCACAGTACAGCTCGAGGATCAGGAGCAAGATCGCAGGAATTCAAGACCCGCTCGCTAGGCATTGTACGTTCTGATATATTGTGAGAAGCGCCTCTAAAGGAATGCTTGGAGAGAATTCTCGATAGATTCATTTTCTCACTCTTCCCAGCTGCCACTGCTAGATATGGCACTGTTCAAAACAACTTCCCGTCAAGTATACCATGTACCGTAATTTTGCAAGAAATACCATCTTTCTAGGTTGAAAGCTCGGTTGCGGAAACCGTTTTCAGAACTTAGCCTGTTGTTTACAGATTACGGGCTTGGAACTGACATGCTGGCCATTAAAATTCATTCCATGTCTGAAAGACTACGTGATACCGTATACGTTTTACACAAAGGGACGTAAAAAGCCTTAAGCAAGCCTTTCAATGTTAAGAAGCACAAAGACAACGGATCCCTTCTAGGTACTTGGGTTCCCCTGCCACCAAGAAAGCATCACATTTCTGCTTATTTTTTGTCTTACTATTCCCGGCTTCATTCATGGCGAATAACGGACCAGATAGCCTTAATTATTCTCATGCATCCTCCTTGCAACGGAGGCCATAGATGATCAAAACCTTCCTAAATACACGTGCCACCTCTGACAGCATGTGTCGTGCGCTGCACAATGCCAAAAAAATAAAGCCGTTCCACTCAATGTGAAAGCTGTCGGAAGTGCAGAGCAGTGACTCGCCATAATGGGCTGTACGGCGTTATCTGCTTACTGCTACCACCCCATGCAATTCAAATTTCCAGCCTTCGCAGTGCTCGCGCGCCCCTGCCTGAAACTGCGCCAGCGGGAGTTCTGTTCTCTTTGTGCTTTTCTCCCCGCCCGTGCTGGCGTTGCACTGACACATCTTGCGTTTACTATTGTAAAAACGAACCCAACGGGCGTCCTTAACTAAGCAAACGCGGGCGCTGCCGGTGAATTGCAAATATTTTTCCTCAAATGCACCTGTAGTTTTCTTTGCGCTAAACAACGGGAACATGTATGACAAGCGCCAGCGTTTTACGAGTTTCGAACGCTCATGACTATATAAACCGCTTGGCTTTCGAAGCCTCTGGAGTACGCCGCGAACAAAAGAGTTACCCGGGGCGTCGCCTTGGTGCTCTATATACTTGGGTCGAGCGTGCGAGCTAGGACGACAAGGCCAGCGCCTAAAGTGCTCTGCCCTTAATATACTCCGTCCGTACAGTCCAGCAGTGAAGAAAATTTATTTCACGTTGTTAAACCTATGTATTTGAAAGAGGACGTTTTGTAAAAAAATTCCATTTGAGTAGCAGCAGCATTAAATGCAGCGTCGAACCCCTCAACGTACAGCCTATAATCACAAATTTGTGCAAGTGCCTTCAACTGAGTGCCTGTCAGTTTCTCGTGATATGTACTTTGTCTTTACGTAATACAAATTTTTTGTTACAACAAGCTTGGATTCCATCTGTCCATGGCGCCGTTAAAAACTTGGCGCCGTACAGGGGGGAAAGGGAAATGATAGGCCAAAATATGTTAGGGAAAGTGGCCAGCCGGCAACGAGCCCAAAAGCCGGTGTGGGGGTTGCGCGCCTGAAGAAAAAGAACTCCCCGTAGTCTGAATCGAGCCTCGGTCCCTAGCATTATAAAACTGCCGTCTTTCCGATCGCGTTAGCATCGCATTCGGGGCGCTCAGTATTTCTTTTGTGTTCGTAGCGCGGGCGCTGGGGTTTGAAATTTGGGTTGGTTGAACTCTTGCTTCGGTCTTTGGCAGTTTGGATTCTGTACTTTAGGAGGGTGAATTCTGGACTTTGATTTGACTCAGTTTCAAGTTAGATATCCTCGCTTTTAAACAATCTTTCACTTAAGAAACGGGTAGAACTAAGACAAGCTAATTTAGAGCTGGTGAAGACCACCCGTTCCGCTGTTTCCTATGTCTCCGCATCTCAATTGTGGAGGTAGCCGAATTTGTGTTCTCAAAGCGAAGAAAGATTTATTGTATTACGGGAGGCAAGCGTCATGCAGCTTAGTTGTGCCGTCTGAAATAGTTTGACTAAATACGTCATTGCCTGCCACAGGCACGATACACTGCATGCAGCATGTGCTCTTAGATACATATTATTTTAAATAATTGCTTTCGAAAGCAAATAACCGGAACTGCAGCATTCCAAGCCACTTTCCCCATTCTTTTCCGTCGTTCATTTTATCTGCTGCCACAGCGAATTCGACTGATTGATTGATTGATTGATTGATTGATTGATTGATTGATTGATTGATTGATTGATTGATTGATTGATTGATTGATTGATTGATTGATTGATTGATTGATTGATTGATTGATTGATTGATTGAGGGTTTAACGCGCCGACGCGACGCAGGCGATGAGGCCCGCCGTAGTGGAGGGCTCCCGATTAATTTTGACCGCCTGTGGATGCTTAACGTGCGCCAAAATCTCGTACACACGGGAATTTTTGCTTGCCGCCCCCATCAGGAAAGCGCCCGCCGCGGCCGGGAATCGAACCCGCGACCTCGTGCTCAGCAGCGCGACGCCTTAACCCACTGCAACCACCGCGGTGGGTAATTCGACTAACTCGAAGAAGTAGTTTTTTCAAATATTATTTTCATAATTATTGTATAACTTGTGATTGGTCAAGTTAACCAGACCAAGGCTTCTGCGGCCCCATCCAAAAATACAAGTGAACAAACTACGTTCCGTATGAGTATTAGGTTAACATAGAAACGCTTACTGTTGGCTTGATTTGCTTTGCAATTCGCTTGCGGCTGTTGCTGTCAAATGGCTTCGACTCAGGCGGCACATGCAGTAAGTTCATTTATGGTGGCTGAATCCCCACATCGCGAAAAATGATACGGAAAGCATAAAAGTTGAAAAATGGTATCAGAATAAAAACAACCAAAAAATTCCAATTTCCAATCAAGGAACGTATACAACTTTAAAAACTTCGGAATGATTGCGTAGTCTACCAAATTTCCAAGTTGTTTTGTTAAATTTTTGCCCGTCCAAATCGCAAAAGTGGCTGATCGCCATGCTGGCAGAAGGCTCTGGGTTTGGCATACATTGAAGCGAATAGGTAATAGCAGACAAAGAACTAATGATCGGCAGTTTTTACTTTGGTGACCAGCAGAGTTATGGCCTCCGTCTGCACCAGGATAAATAGTTTTTCAAGAGGGGCGGGGAGTGTCCCCCTCATCCCCTTAATGCATTAGTGCCACTCTGCTCGTTTGCTTGTACTACTGTAAAGTTAAAGCGCGTGCAACGAGCACTTCACGCTAAGAGGTCGCCTTCTGCTTCAAATGTACGTACAACGACCGTAGTTTTGATGTGAACACCTCGAAAATGTATAGAAAGCTAGCCGAATGCAAATATCACTGTGAAGACCACAAGAGAGCCAGTTCACGGAACTTATCAGCTGTCCAAGGCGGCATCAAAAAAAATAGAATCGATAACAATTTATGAACCCGTAAAAAGAGCGAGTTGTTTACTAGCTAATGCACACCAGAAAATAACTCATACAGTGTTCCTCCGCGCACTGGGCTGCCGTATGCCCACTCCGTCTGCAGCCCACAATGAAATAAAGCGTCTTGGGCTTATCTTACCGCCAACTATGTCTTCGAACATTAGTTCAAACTGTACAGCCTTGTCCGTGACCAGATGTCAAGGGTCCCTCAGCAGGGCTCAGAATGCATCAGCCATCTCGACGGCATTGTTTGGCTATAGGAAGACGTCCATTCGTGAAAAAGGAATCTTTTGCTGTCGTTTAAATCCATTGCAATTTTCTTTCCTTCAGACTAGGAAAACCGGTAATTTTTGCCGAAATGTCCTACTGCTTAACCTGTAGCCGAGTTTTCCGGTTTGATGCCATACTAAAATATTAGGCAAAAAAGCTAACAAACACTCAGAGAAAGAACACGTCGGCAGCCAACTTTAGTTGTCTGCACGCCGTGATGAATAACGGCACATCTTTTGCGAGAAATAGATGAACCAATTTAATTCAGAAAAAGAGCACAAAGAAATTTTAAATGGCACACATAACACCTTGGAAGATTCCGCACATTGGTTTATGCGGCAAGAAGTGCGCAGAAAAAAGCTGCGAGCTTAAATAAGGACTTGATGGCAAGATGCAGGCTAAAAGCGCAGTCTGTTGCTCCCGCCGTCTATCGCAGCAGTCAGACTTGGCATCAACAGTCGCCCCAGGCGATCCTTAAGAGAGGGTTCTGGTGGTCGCCGCGAGCTCAGATTGAAAAGTGGCCGCTGGATTACTGACGAAGGCTTGTAGTTTTGTATGGTGTTCACACGTATTTACGTTAAGGCCTACTACTGACAGATGGTTGCTAAAGCGTGTGTAAGGGGAGCATTATCGCTCGCCGTCAACGAGTTATGGCTCACCCCTGACCCACATGTGCTTACCTGTTGCATGACGAACCACCGATAGTCCATCTATCACCTAGGTAAATGATGACAATTGGGTCGCCGTAAGTCACTAGTGTTTTAGGTCATGTGTCACCCCAAACCTACTGATAATCCAGCCTTGGGTAAACTTACGTCATCACTGCGGATTGGGCGTAGAACCCTATGCGTTGCCTGAATCAGCTTTGCCCAGGACACCTGGTGGGTCTCATCCTATTCGCGACAGCTGGTGAGCACTGTCTCCTCATAACTCATGAAAGGGAGCGGTGTGAGTAGGGCTGGGTAACTTTTGTTCACAATTATGCGTCGGGTACCTAATTGTGAACCAAATTTACCTAGAGAAATCCAGTGTAACGGAAAAAAGCGAACACGGGTTGGGTGTTCGAATGTTCTTGTTTGTAGTTGTCAGAATATTATTTGCTAATTTTTCTGGGGGTCGGCTGAGGCCAAAAACATTTTTGTCTAAGTACTCTTAATGAGACACCCGTTACACCCGTGTGGGCTACTAGCGTGTTGCCAACAAGTCAACCCTACAAATTCCACGGGTGGGTCTGCAGTGGGTGACCGTGTGGGTGAGTAGTAATTTGTTGTTCCCGGTCATTAGGGTGGTGGCCACCAGCTGGCTACCATATTCATCTTTCCTGGGTCATTACTAATGAGTGGATCAAAGGAAGGATCACTAGTTCATAAACAAAACTGACTTTCCGAGCACTCTCCTGCGGTATACTAGTTGGGCACGCACCGGTAATCTTGTGGTCACTCCCTACAGTCGATGCAGAAATAACCTAAGGCTCACGCATTCGGTTGTCGCCACGGACAGTAATGACTGATACACTTGCCGGACCACCGTTGGTAGCCATTGGCCCGTCAGTGCTTCATAGTTGCAGTTGTGTAAGTAGCCCACCAGCGAGCGAAGCCCACCCCATTCACCAGTAACTGCTAAAATTTCCTTCCAAGCCGGTTGGGCTGATAAACAAAAAGTCATATTATTGTTCGAAAAGACCAAAAATTAATACATCTTTTTTTACAAATGGCCATGAGAATCACGTGTGCGCACTCGAAAGGACAGAAAAAATATATAGCTCATGCCTAATTCTGCTTTAAATTACTTAATGTTACTGGTACTAAACATGGCCCCACCGGCTTTATATATTTAGCCGTCCTAAAATTGTGTAAATAATTCAGGAAGTGTCTTGACTTGCAAACGTCAATATTTTTTCAGCAATCATCTTGGCTCGTACCACACCAAGTAATGCCATCATTCCCGTGGACGGTGGGAGCCGCCTTCGTGGTGCTGCCTTTTCAAGCGGTTTCCAATCTTTGGCCTACCCGCAGCAGCAGCCAGTCGTTGTTCCCTCAACTTCCTGGGGGCAGCAGCCACCCGTGGGGTCAACTTCATTTGGGCAGCAGCCACCAGCAGGATCAACTTCATTTGGGCAGCAGCCACCGACGGGGACAACTTCATTTGGGCAGCAGCCACCCGCAGGATCAACTTCATTTGGGCAGCAGCCACCGACAGGGACAACTTCATTTGGGCAGCAGCCACCCGCAGGATCAACTTCATTTGGGCAGCAGCCTCCCGCAGGATCAACTTCATTTGGGCAGCAGCCGCCCGCAGGATCAACTTCATTTGGGGCCGCAGCCACCCTCGGGGTCAACTTCACTTGGGCAGCAGCCACCCTCGGGGTCAAATTCGTTTGGGCAGCAGCCACCTACGGGGTCAACTTCATTTGGGCCGCAGCCACCCACGGGATCAACTTCGGTGGGGTCGCAGCCACCCGCGGGGTCATCAACATCGTCTGGGCAGCAACCACCTGCAGGGTCCTCTACTTCGCAGGGACAGCAGCCACCCGCAGGATCCTCAACAACGCAAGGGCAGCAGCAAATCGCCGGAACCCCAAAGTGCATACCACTGCAGCCCCCAACAGGGCCCCCATCATCTATACCTGGCCAGCCACAGGACCCCCACCCTGTGTACCTGGCCACAACAGGACCGCCATCTTCTATACCGCAGGCAGCCACCCGTTGGGCCCCCAAACTTGATGCCGGCTTAGCCCACCCATTTTACCTTAACATCTCTGTAACGCAGTCACTCGCAGGATCCCAACTTTGCCCTTCAATGTGCACATGCCCTGTGCCCCAATTGATAAATTGAACAAGGCACGTCGAATTTAGGCAAGATATGAATTGCAGACCACGAATTTCAAGTCTGAAGGTGGGAGTGCCATTTTCTCTGATGTAGGACCTTTGCCACTAATACTGAAACGTACAGCACACTCTCAAATTATTTATTCTTTTACATTCATGTAGCTCATGGTAATGTGACGTTGAGAGAATAACATGTCAAATGGGTCCTAAAAGTTATGTGTTCTCTGAACTCCTACGGCCTTTTGCGCAAGGTGATATTGTATTAGGATAAAATTATGAAAATTAGGTCTGAAAATGATCTCCGTTCATTACAATAATTCCGCCCAATAGATCATTAGTTAAATTATCTGTCGGCTAATTTCATCTCATTCGTTATGTATTGCCACATACTTTTATTACATCCTAGCTCTGTAGTTATGGCTATGATATCTGCGCTGATTAAATCATTCCGTATTTATATAAGTACACCCTTCAAACACCCACGCTAAATAGTTCAATTCTGCAAAATTTGCACTAGCCCACAAAAATGAATAAACTTTATTCTACGAAGAATCATAGTGGTTGTGATTTCGTTTTCTGGAATACTGGTACATTGATTCTGTTGATCTCATCGTTTTGTAAGCAGGTCTTACTGTGTAGAACAATAGGAGCACCATCTATATTTAAAAATTACATCAATCCAGCTGTGCAAAAATGGCGATGTAATTTGACCCGCAAAGTAACCACATTTACACTTTACAACGCTACTGAAACATCGCAGAGTACAGCAAATATTCGCAGGTGGTGTTTGTCGTCTTCAAACATTGCTTCACGTTCTCTTAAGTTTGGTATAATGTCGTGTCATGTATTGAACTGGCAATATTTCATAACTCAATACTCTTTATTCAGTTGCACAAAATGGTGCTATAACGTGATTTTTTTTCTGCGCGAACTTGTTTGTTGTCAGGATCTTGACGCCTGGCCATTTTCAGCTGATCTGTTTTTAACTACGGTGAACATAAACCAAAAAAAGAAACAGTATGTTTCCACAGGCAAATAAGTATGCTTGCTCTGACATGCTGTAAAACAGGGAAGTTTTGATGTAAGAAGTCCCGATAAAAGATTCGACGCTGAATTGTTGCCGTTCCTGAACATAAGAGTCCAAATATATTCCGCCATCTTATTCACCTGGCTCGAGCAGTAAAGCATAGATACATTCAAATCATTCACACGGCACAGTTACCCCCGCTTCGACTAATCTGAACTCCAGTGTCGAAACCATTCCCTCACCTAACGAGTACATTTCTTGGTAAAATGTTTTACCCCGTCCTCTCCAAGGTTTTGTGTATCAATAGGAGCTGCTAAAAAACAAGAACTCTACAATTTTTGGTAAACACGATCAAAATCGACAACATCGTTAGCTTACGCCAGGCTTACACCACACCTGCCTGCTTAATCTTTAAAAATTTGGTACTTTACTACAGCCCCCGCAGAACAAGAGAAAATACCTGTAGCAGAAGACCAACAATGGGCAAGTTTTATTACTACCCGATTGCTTCAAGTCTTTTCAAGTTTCTTTGAAAGCGCATTATCTCCAGTCTTTCAAGTTAGGTGTTCACTTTGACAGACGTTCGGGTAATGGGATACTCTAGATATTCGTAGCAGTAAGCGGGTTTGGGCTAGTTCGTTAACTACTGGCTGGAAATGCCTGGAAAAGTCCCCGAAGGTTTGCCGCCTGTGTCGGAAAAAGGTCTACGATATAATACACCCAGGCTCTCTTTGACAGCGACTTTGCGCGAACTAAACACATCACGTCTAATGTTGCGTAATGTGCTTGGCCCCTGGTCATGTGCTAAAATGGCCTCACGTGTGACGACAGCCTTTATGAGCTTCCTCCGTAGTTCCAGTATAGTCAACGCTCTTTAACAGTGCTGAACATCGATGCTACGTATGACATAGGGTCGCGTTCCTCATCTTTGAACTCTTAAGCTCTGTGGAATGTCAAAGCGAACATTTCGCGTGTGTGTTCAGCATGGCTGGTATGGTAACGCTGAATGTGCTGCATTCCCGTGAGCTACTCCGCGGTCCCAGAACTCTGCTCAACTTGAAGCGAACATTTCCTCCAGTATACTTCAACATATCTTTTTATACCGAACTACTGAACTTGATTCCGACTCCAATTTCCACCATACCTTTTTCCTTTTCTTGTTTTTCCTTCTTTCTTTCCTTCTAGCTTTTCGTGTTTCTTCTCTGTTTTTTTTTTATTTCTCACTCGTTTGATTTTTCACCTGACGTAGCATGCCAGGCTCTTTGCTGGACAAACCTCGTCAGTATCATTCAACCATTCTCTCTCTCTCTCTCTCTCTCTCGGAGAAAGGTCTTGATCGATCATCCACGCAAAGCTCGCTGAAGACGCAGACGCGGGTATACGCACAGGGGCGACACCGGCGCGGATGAACGTTGTTATGACGGAAATAGACCTTATGCAAAAACTGGCGCCCTCTTGCGGGAACCGCGTGCGTTTCCGCCATGGGGGATTCCCGGATCTCCGGATCACCGGATCTGTATACATAATAGCCCGAGGTTAGCGACGCGCACATCGGCATTTATCGTTGTCAAAGATGCCTAAATACTGCCGTGTAACTTGCTGTGCTCAAAGATGATACGAGGACGACCACGGAAATAGCGCGCGCATCTTTTTTATTATTATTATTTCTCTACGGAAGCGTGCCTCGAGCCCTGCGTGAAGTCGCTTGCGGGTGTCGACTTCCCATTGCGCAGTAATATTATAGCTATATCGCATGCATAGGCAGGAAACGATTAATATGTGCAGGACTAAAAAGGTCCCAAAGTTAGCTATTTTCTAGCCCTGTATTTGCCGAGGAGCACTCCTCCCTGCTGGTAGTTAAGGCGCACTGCATCGGTCAGCTCGTACTTTATCGTGCGGGTAGAGTTTTGAGTCTGCCGTTCGTGCTTTGCGCGCCAGTGTTTTCTTTTTATTCTGGATGTTCGGTGGGCTTTTATGGAAGTACTACGCATTTTTTCATTTGCCAAACGTTACAGGAAATAAGGGATCTGCGAGAGTTTCAACCTTCACGTAGCGCCATGAGTAGCGCAAGTAACGTGCCTAGTAACCCGTGTATCGGTCATTTACCGCTCGTCGCCTGCTGTTCGACCGTAGCCTATTTTCCCAAGATCAAATTTTTCAAGCGGAATTTTCTAAGCGGTAGTGTGCACCCAGTTTTGTTGTCCACTGCGCAAGCAAAGGACGCTCCGCGGTCGCCGCGAGGCACGCGCTCACGAGCGCTCGGCATTTTCTCGCTCTTTAAGGCTTTCGCAGTTTTTTTTTTTGCTAAAGCCTTTGCGTGCGCTGGGGACGCTCGGCGGTCGGCTCGAGGCACGCGCTCACCAGCGCTCGGCATTTTATTAGTAATTTAATTATTCATTTGCAATTTATTGGTAATTTATTGGCAATGTTTAACGCGTTACACGCCGCACACGTTACGCGCTACACATTACGGCCAGCTACAGCAGCTCCACTGTTAAAAAATGCCAGGTATGTAATTTATTTTTTAAGGGTTTTTTTTGTTTGTTTGCAGGTTTCCTCTGCGTCTCAGAGGATCCTTAGCGTATTGCTATATCGCGAGTGCCCCCTCCCCCATTTCAACCCCAGGACAGCCCGCAAGTTTTGAAGCGTTTCAGGAATGACCTCCTGAGAAACCCGCAGGATGCGAACCGACACGGACGTACTTCCAAAGCCCCCCTTAAAAAAACAAAAGAAATATGACAGCCTCCAACAGCTTCTCTGCCGGTGCCTCCCTGACTGCTTTTTTGATGCATAATGCGTATTTACGAAGTCGCCCGCAAATGTGGGCTACAGAGAAAGGTCAAGGTCCACAGATCACTCGTCGCTCATTTTGCTGCGCTTAAATCTGAATATAAAAGCATCGCCCAGCCGAGAAAGCCCCTCACACGCTCCGTACCAAGCAATCCCGCGACCGGCGGCCCCAAACATGGCGTCGCGTGCTCGTTTTGTTTTTCTTCCGGTAGATGGCGGCACTTTTGCATAAGGTCTATACGGTGATCCATCACGGGAAATACCACTGCCAATGGGATCCTCTGCCATCTAGGTTGTAGTTGAGAAAGGGAAGCCAGACCGTGTTATCAGTAACTGTTACTACAGTGTGGGGAACGGTAACATTTCCCTCGAGCAAGACGTCAGTCATGGGTGACACGACGTATTTACAACCGTGCGGAGGGGGACGTGAGAAGAGAACGAGTTAGGTAGCGGCGTGTGGGGAAAATCGTGCATGCTCAGCCGCACAAAAGCGGGGCAGCCGTTTCTCGTCGTCACGAGAGCCTAGCGGCCATTCCAGGCGAAGAATATCCGTCATACAGTCGATTAAAGCTGCATGGTCAGGCAGAAAGTGGAGATCGAGGATGGCGTCGTTGGGAGATTGTCCAAAACAGCAACCGAGTGGCCATCAATTCCCGGCTGTACACGTGCCCGTAACACTGGCTGTTCCACCGTCATCAACTCGAACGCAATGCGAGGTGGCTGGTGTGACGGTGTGAGGGCCTTTCGTAAACGACAATTAACCCTTGAACTCAAAACCGATATATGGGCGCTAGTAACACTCAATGCAGTAATGGGTGTGCCCTCAACAACGAAAGGTAGTTTTAGAGTAGCGGAACCCAGCGTTGGCGGCCCCAAGCTGTTAGAGAAACCCTGACGCAACAAGTCTTCCCGCAACGAGTATTAGAAGGTCTTCCCCAACAGCTAGCCACCTGCTTGGGGTGCTTGGATGTTGAAAACTTCAGGCTTAGCATCGCAGTAGATATTTCATCGCCGCTATTGTTACAGTCGCGAATAAGAATCCATAAGCGAACTTTTCACTGTACTATCGTCTTCTGTCTCGCATACGCAACTTTGCGTTCACTGTGATCGCTGTCTCAGCAACCTGTGATCAAGATACCTGCCAAAGCCTGTATCGATCCTAGCGCGCAGGTATAATCTTAATAAAAAAGGTTGTAAAAAGGTACTAAAGGCCTTATTTACTACCTCTTTACGAACCTTACTACCCCGCGCTTTTCCACGCAGGCTCTGCCACTAACAACCGTATGGTTAGGAAATTAACTGAGTATAGGAAGTAGTATGCACTAAATTAGGGTCGTGCTTGTGACTAGGTTATGCATGGCCAGTTACTAAACGCATGTAGCTCAGAAGAGTGTTATCGCTAGGACTTTACTAGGGGAGGCAGTGGTACACCCGCCCAATTTTTTACCAATACCACGGGAGCGTCGACCGTTCCGTCGATCAGCGCCGTATGATGGGGTGATACGACAAACTCGGCGAGAGTAACCTCATGCGCACTAAGCGAAGGCCGCAGCTGCCGTCGTCTGCTAGGCTGTTCCAAGACCAGACAGCCACCCCGTACTGCTGTTACCGCTTGCTTTCACTTACCCTCTTCGCCCCGTTAACGGCGGGTTGGAGGGTAGTGTTATAAGCAAATAAAAAATCGCGGGTGGCTGTCCGCTCTTGGAACAGCCTAGCAGACGACAAAAGCAGAGGCCTTTGCTTAATGCGCATGCAGTTACTCTCACCGAGTTTGTCGTATCACCCCATCATACGGCGCTGATCGACGGAACGGTCGACGCTCCGGTGATATTGGAAAAAAATTGGGTGGAAGTACTTGCTCCATGCTTCCGTTAGTAACTCTGACCAGTACTAAATTTACTACCTTCAGTTACTAAGCACCTAGTGTACACTGGGACGAGTAACTTGTTAGTTTTTTATTAGTGAATTCCCCGACCTTTTTCTAAGAGTGATATAGTGCTATCCTTCGGCCGCTCGCTGCACCGCGCGTACACGGACACTTGCCAGTGCCGAGTCGTTCACCAGCCTCCGTGGTATGTCAGCGTAGAGGACTGTAGGCTCAGCATCACAGCAAATACTTGATAGCTGCCACCAGGTATGAAATCCCATGTGCATTTTCTCACCACAATTACATCCACTCTTTCGAATCTGGAACTTCTTTTAAATGCAGAGCATTTCTTTAACTCACGATGTCACCCGGCGTTGTCGGCGTGCCTCGGCGTCGGTAACAGCCGTTCCAGGTGCGCCCTCTCCCCCACTACTCCTCTCCCGCATCACGCTACCCTTCTCGCTCTCAACAACAGGTCCGCACCCCTCCCCCTACACTATATAAAAAAATAATACTTACCGGCGCCCGGTTTCGATCCCACGACCATGCGGGCGGAACGGAAGGTACATGGTGTTCTTCCCACTGCGCCACAAAACCGACACAGAATCAAAGGCTACGAACGCGCCTTATATCCTTGACTCATTCAAACTACGTCAAGAAGCTGCTGATACAACGCATTCACTACCACCAACTCCCCAAACACTAAACGTTAACGCAATACACCCACCCCCTATGCGACGCATTTACTCGAGTCCCCCTCGCGGGGAGATGGGCCCTTTTTGTATTTCGTTATGAGACTGATTTCGAAGTGCGGCGAAAAGGTTTTGCAGCCAAGGCCTGCACTGGTTCGGCCCGCAACACGGGCTGTGCGGACAAGCACGGCCGGCGTGTGGATCATTCCCGCATCCCGAAAACAATTTCATGACTTCCTGCTTTATCCGTTTCTTGCAATTGAAATGCGAAATCTACAAATTTACACCAGTAATCGCCGTAGCCAACAATGTTGATCGGAAAAACGATCCGCAGCCTTCGCTACAGCTCTGGTCATGCAGAGTCTCGCTGACTGCTGAGAACGACAGAACGAACGCAAGCGCCCCTTGGGAGCCGTATTGGGGCGCAGGCTGTTTTGGAAAGAACTGTGGTTGATTCCTCCGTCATAGGAATAGGTAAAGCACGAAACAGAAATGTGCAGCGAAATCTGCAGCGAAAGGATCATGATTTGCGGGATGGCGGTTGTCTTGTCGGTTTGCTTGGCGATCGACGTCCTGCTAGCGGGTCGCTTCAGGAAAAGTGCGACCACTTCGGTCCTGCCCACGGCGGGTACGGTAGACAGTTGCGTTGTGACGAGCTCAGCTTGTTGAACGCGAGAGGTAGAATTTGTAGCTTGAACCGTGAACGCACGAAGGCGTTCCGCTTCCCGCTGGCGTTTATCTTCACATCATATCAGTCGGCGTTCTCGCACTCCGCCCGTCGGCGTCATTACGACGCAGCTTACGCCAACTGCCGGCGCTAATTAGCGTCATGATGCACCACTTCGCTTCACCTCTCCTAGATGGCAGCACCATCTGCGTCAATGAAACTGTCCTGGCGTCATTGCCGTAAACGGTAACGGATATGACGTCAATCGAAATCTTGGTGGCATCCGCTAATACAACACTTCGGCCGTTAAATAAATGTGCGTGCACGATCAACGCAATTTCAAAACCCAAAGGACGACCCTCTTCGGCGCATAAGCGGGTGCAGGCACCCGAAGCCGCTTGGGGAACCTGAGAGCATTGTGTACCCATTACTCTAAAACTCGCTATTTCCAACGAGGTTAAGCCGGGTCATCAACTGCAGCAGAGGATGTTCAGG
Organism: Haemaphysalis longicornis; assembly: GCA_013339765.2. Taxonomy (NCBI): domain Eukaryota; kingdom Metazoa; phylum Arthropoda; class Arachnida; order Ixodida; family Ixodidae; genus Haemaphysalis; species Haemaphysalis longicornis. The sequence goes on from CM023454.1 coordinate 18,238,888, forward strand.
CCGGGTCAGTAATGAAGGCCAGTATAGTACGGAAGGTTACCAAGTCTATTAAAGCTGAGTGCAAGCGCCAAGTAAACTCTTAGTGAGTGAACCGGGTTCCTTATACGATCAAACTAATTGCTGATATTCTGTCCGAATAGCTGCACGAATGATCTGAGATCAGATTATGGGGTTCAACGCCCGCCGAAGCTACCCCTGGATTATCAGCTGCAGCCGTAGTGAAGGGTCCGGAACTGTTTTGACCAACTGGGTATCTTTAACGTGCGCCAAAATTAGAAAGCACTGGATTTTTCGCTTTTACAGTCTTCTGAACAGCTGCCCACTGCGGCCAGGAACGATCCCGCATCATTGGGCTCAGCAGCACAACTTCTTGGCCACTGGGCCACTGCGGCGGGTGGCCGAATGGCCTATTAGTAGCAATTTTTGTATGTGACGGTTATTGGCCCCTTGAAAGTTCGGTGGTTCCGTTCAGGCGTTCTTTGCCGGTAATCCCGTCCACATTGGAGAATGCAGCGCTGCTAGAGGGCATTGCCAGAGTAAAAAAGAATGAGTTCGATCCAAGCTGAGACAGCAGCTTGAACTGTCATCTCCGTAATTCTTAAAATACTGAGGCAAGCAGCGCCTGTCCACACGACATTATTCTGCATCTAATTCAAAGAAGGCCACCCAGTCCATTTGAGTGTTACAGAAACAATTTTGTAGCCCAGCCTCAACTGTTTAGACGCGTACATTTGAACCTTGAGGAACTCTTTATGTCGGGTTGCGTTGCGTACCATGGATTAAGGCGAATAGGACGGTGCTCTAAGGAGCAATAGGATCATTATCTGTGCCTTCTTAGTGAGGGAAGGCAGGCGGGCCAGTTCTTGAAGTATGCCTCTTGGCTGATGTTGTAGAAAACGAAATGAATATGGACAGCGACGGTGTAGTTAGGGATGCTATTGTGGGACGTGTGTTCACAAACCGGCAGAGAATCCAAGCGCAGCCACGCGTTCTCAAACTACGGCGGAAGCCAGTTACTGCCGGTTGAATCTATCCTGTATGTTAAGGTGATGTTGAACTCTGTCATTATTCACACATCCGCAGCTCAGATTTTATAGGGCGGTGCATTTTCCGTGCTCTGATAATGTGCTCTGGCACGTGTAAAAAAGAAACTCCAAGAGGTTATGTCTGGAGATAAAAAAGAGATGCCGTGGGCGGCGGAAGCTTAACGTTATTAAGATATAAAACATTCGTCAGCTATTTCAAAACCTGAAAAAAAATCAAACTCTTGCCAGCTAGCGAGGAAACCGGCTAAGATTTCAAAATGCTATCGTAATCCTCATACCCACAAAACGTTCGACGCAGCATGCGACAGAAATATACCATGGAGAGTCAGATAATTACTTTGACCGCCAAAAATCTCCCTACTAGCATTGGTGTTTGTACCAGCTATTTTATACAGCAGATAGCTTGACACAGAGTCCCGAATACTGACATCTGCTGAAGGGGTTTTTGACCCGTCATTCCTGACATCAATTCAACCGGGAACTCCAGCTTTGTGTCAAGGATGCAGCGTTTTATACCATCACAACGACCTTTGAATCCTTAAGCGTGAGCGCGTGCGCTGTGGGTGAGCCTACGTAGCAATAATAAACCTGCTCTATGACATGACGATAACGCTTTTGCCGGCGAAATAAATGCCCTTAAACCACAGGTAGAGCCGTGTGGACGTCAGAGGCGAACGATTTGAGGACACTCCAAGCCCGACCTCCTGCTGAACTAGAACAACTTTTCCGCTCTTTTGTCGATAACCACCAAGAAAGAACTTCGAAGGTGAGCACCCCTCTTTAGTAACATCGTTTTAAGAGTTCTATAAAGGCTCTTACATTGTTGTTCATCGTAGGCGCGTGCCAGACGGTTCCAGACACGGTTCCAGAATTTAACTGGGTCAAGTACATGAAGTTTTTACTAGCCTTAGGATGCGCTTTTTCTTCGCCCAGAAAAAAAAGTGAAGCAGCTGCAAAGACCCGCCGCTATTTCCCTAAACTTTTTTAGCATAGACGAGCGGAAATTCACCTCCCCCACGTCGGCCACAGCAACCCCACATACTCATGCACAGGGCAGTGCACATTATTTTTTTCTGCTCTTCGGAAGAGCACCCGACATTCATGCACACAAGTAAATAGGTGGCGTACCAGCTTTTAGGTTTGCATGGCGTCGCCACATGGTCCTATAATAGATGCAATGGAGCTAAAGACATTGGACACAACTGAGTATTTTTCGCACACTTTTTCTCTCATAACTTCGGGGTTTATTGCACTCTCAGGCTTGTTTCAAAGCCTACTTTCTATGGAACACCAAAGGAACAATACCACCAAATACAACTAAAAAACTGAAATACAGCCTTTTCTGCAGTGATACATACTACCAATTTCACAAACAGATTTGTAATTAACTACCTGCGTCCCTTTTATAAAGCAGGTCAAATAGGATATCACAAATATAGGATATCACAAACATGCATGCTTAAATATTAGGAGTACGTCAGCAAGATTGACTAGAACGCAGACTTGCTATTCGAATTGAAGAATGAGATCTAGGAAGGAGACGCTATTTTGGCGTAGGTGTTCGCAGCCCTTTCTTCTGGCTCTGTTACTTTTCTCTCATTGTACTTTCCCTTGGTTGCCTAAATATAAATAGGGTCTAACTGAACTGAGGAGCTGTTACTAGTATTTATTTCTGTAAGCTTTCTTTTTCGGCAGTTTCATTCAAGTAAGATGGCAAGTTGGGCTAGTTGGTGCAGATTAAGATTCATGGTGGAAAACAGCGCAAGGAACACAGGGGCAAAAAGAAAGAGTGGACGATGAACAGCGCTGACGACGATTCAGCGCTGTTCGTCGTCCACTCTTCCTTTTTGTCACTGTGTTCCTTGCGCTGTTTTTCACGATTAATCTTAGTTTCATTCAGCAAGGAACAGTGGCTTCGTACCCCCAAATTCCTATTTAACGCGTGTGGGAGTACCAAACGATGTACTCTTAGCGATCAACGGGGAACATAATCTCGTACGAGGGTGTCTCAGCGGCCGTGTTTGCTCTTCCAAAGGTTACCGTTAAGCTACACCGACGCGTAAGAGAGTGAAGGTAGGATGTATGAAAATATTCATCATCAATTTTAAAATATCTGTGAAGTGTTGACCATGATCCCATTGATCACCATCAAGACGGTCTGGATAAGATAACCTCTCATCGCAGTGACCTCGACAATCCTGCGACAACAGGCTAAAATGACCAACGCTGAACTGGACCTAAATAGGCACTGGTTGGAATGCATTTTCAAGAGCGGTCGCTATGGGCAAGATTTTATTGAACATTGTGTCCTACCTGCAAAAGAAGTGAAAGATCCAGGAACTTTTCCCTTGATATGCAAAGCCCCCTTATTCCTGTGACTCCTCTCCTGTCTTGTCGCGGGGGGTTAATTCAGAGCTCCCACCCAGGAGGGTGATCTGAGTGTCAGTTGTACAAACACACCGGACTTCCAATCTTTGTTCAGACCTCCTTTTTTGATACGTGAAAAGCAACCTCAATATCTTTGGTGCCAGCTTTGTAAGTTGTGCCTGTGCGAAAAATTCAGCCACTGAGGATACATTGCTCAACAAGTCCTTCGTATTAGAAACTACCTCAGTTATAGTATCTTCCTTTTCCACTTTTGCAACTGCCGCACCCTGGAACAACCACTATTGCCATTATGATGTCTACCCTCGCTAAAGCCCTTTCAAGCATTGATATGGTGCAAGTGAAGCTAATTTCATCATGGTTTACACTCATTGTGGCTTTGCATGATCGAGTGGCAATTATAACCTCGAAACACGCCGTCTGAAAAATTTGCCATTGAAATCAGCGCTAGAAAATTCCGCCAACTACTTTACCCCCACCTTAGTTTAAAATATTTGGCATTTTGCAAAAAATATCAATTCACGAAGCAGCATGGCATTTCGAAATGTTTTATTTCCGCATTTACTTCACGGACAGCGCGGACAACAACGTCAACATTGTGGCCGAACACCGCGGATAACAAATACACATAAAAAAATTCATGCACAACGAGCGCTGATCATGCTTGCATCCTCCTTGCTGTGTGCTTGTTAAGCAGCGCTGTTTCGCCACAATGTCAGATTAACAACTTACGCAACTGCCCAACCTTTATGCAACGTCAACATTATACAAGCCTTGCCCTCTGAGTACAACATTACCAAGCACCGGGAACCTTTATCGATCAAGTGGACGTACACCCAAGAGCAGAAGTTTACGGAACACTAAAACAGCAATTTCGAGCTATTTCTCTGCCGCATGGCAGCCCGGAGTACTATGTGCAGGATTTTTCATTAGTGTCAGACCTATACGACATCTCGCATGCATTCGTCAGTTTGTCGGGCTGCTATAGGAAGATCAATAACTAACATTGCAATTTCCCTTCCATAACTTTTATCGAGCTGTACATGTATCTAGCTGCAAGAGCATGAGCCTAAGCGGTGTTGCTGAGCGAATGCGAGAACGCGACAGTATTGCTGCTTCAACCCACCAACAGGCGTGCATAGCTGTGTGACACCATCCATCTTTTAGTACCATGAGCTGGTGGTTGGGGCTAGGAGACCGTAGATTCCAAAAATATTTTGTCATTTATGTTATTAGACTCTCTGCTGAGGCTTTCGGTATTGACCTTATCTCCCGTATTCTAGTTCATTCATTAACTTTTGAGAGCCCACCATAAATTTTGGCCACTTGTTGAATAGACCTGACACAATGTTCACGCTCGAACCCGCTCCGGCGTATTCGGCACTGTGCTGCCATGACGTCCATTATGGGCAGGGTGACTGACCTTATCTTCCAAGTACTGTGCGACCACCGAAGGGTGGGATAAACCAACATCGCAGCGCAGGCACCGTGCTTTCTGCAATGGCGTATAATTTCTTTCGTTTATGCCCTAGTGCCATTGTCCTCCTTTCCACACTGCTGGTGTCCCTGCATCCAACAGGCGACAGAACGAACTTCAGGCTGCCATCGTACTTCCCCGCTGGCAGTGGTGACATCTTTCGATGAATCCTTGTGAAGCTCAGCTGATAGCGGACCGCCACAGCCAACGAAAAATTGCTAATGACCCTAGCGCGATGCGAGGCGGACTGCAGGATTTCCACCCAGAGAATTCTCATAGTCGTGATATTCGAGCTTCAGGTTATTGCCGTGACTACAGTTAAGTGCGCCACACTGCCACACTCCGTGGCATCGCGAATACCAAGATAACGTGCAAAGAAGTTATAACACGACACTGTAGTCTTGCACAAAACTATTTGTCTCTGAACTGAACCATAGTGCGCAATTACTGATCATTCCCCTGCGCGTGTGTTGAGTGTCACGAAAGCAGCGAAACTCTAGGAACTTTTGAGTAATCGTATTCCCGTGTTGAATTTTTCTGTTCCGTTGCGTTTTTTTAAGGGGTACTCCCTGTGGCGCCATGTTTGGCAGCTGCCGATGAAGTAGCCGCTTCAGACTCCGTAGCATCAGAGACAGAGACCAAAGGCACATACGTGTCCAGTTGTGGCACTGCGTCCACTCATCAGCATCCTCGTGGACCTTTTCTATGGCGTCCTCTTCTTTTTATCCCTCTCGAAGAATTGCAGGCTTGGCCAATCGCCTCTGCTACCCATACGTATGTGTTAGTGTACTGAAACGTGTTTTTCTACATTTACAATCAGCATGCCCAAAATACTCTATACAGACCTAACCTATCATCACCGCAACCATGGTAATTTTTTTTCGGCGTTGTTTTCTTGTTCTGTAATGTTAACTGGACTTCACGGTTGTAGTGCTGCACATACGCTAACTCCCCAAACGTGACTTGCTTCTTGTGCAATTAAAGTGGTCAAATTCTTGCTGGGGACGCAATACCTCTCTTTAAAGAGGTTTCTAAGTCCAAGGCTACAATGTATTCCCCAGGTATACCTTTAATTAGCTCCAGCCAAGTACCTTGCGTGGTGAAGAAGATGCGTGTGGGGCTTGCAATTCGTATACCCCTGGGTTAAATAAGACACCAAGATCAACGCAGTTGTTTTGTTTGCTTATATTCTTTTCGCACCACCGACAATTTGTGGCACCCTCACTAGTTTACACGCACAAATGTCGCGGGATTTTCGCGTAATCGAGGGGTCATCGCTTCAGCATTAGCGACGTATTAACCATGCACTGCATAAGTCTGCATAACACATTATGGTACTTCCTGAAAGATACTGCTGAAACTGTGCGCAATAATAAACAAATACCCAGTACTCCTTGCTTTAATCAGTGTGGTAATATTTTTACATTACATCCTGCTGCCTCAGATGTTTTATGGTCGAAAAGAAAGAAAATGAATATCCTCCTTTTCCGCGAAAGAAGTGCTGTGAGCTACTTTTAATGAACTATGTTTACAGCCGCACAGGAGTGCTTGCACTTATGGAGTTTAGGCCGATTAAAGAACAGTCTAGATGCCCAAACAATTGGTCTGTCTACATACCATTGCAGTGATTATTTATCCTAAAGACACATTTTATTTCACTTATTTCAAAACAGGTACTTGACTCACACCACTACAATTTACTGGAATAATTTGCCTCGTAATTTCTTCTGAGACAAGATGTCGAGGACAAGTGGAGTGGCGATGCTTAGACAAGTCGTTCTTGGTACGTATAGCAATTTTCGATATCATTGCAAAACGCTTAGAGCCTCGACGTTTTTTGTTGAAAGCCAGCCCCTACACTGCTGTGCCTTCAACTGGGTACTTGTCAATTTTCTCTGACCTACTTTGTTTTTGCGTAATAAAATTGTTTTGTTTTAACAGAGGAGCCTTTCTAGACTTGGGTTCCATCTGTCCCTGGCGTAGCTAAAAACTTGGCGCAGTAAGGGGCGGGAAGGCAAATGCTACGCCACATAATGTGAGGGAAAGTGGCGAGCTGGCAAGGAGCCCAAGTGCTGGTGGGGGGATTGCGCGCCTGATGAAAAAAATGTTTTCCGTGGTATGAATTGATCCTGGGTCCCTAGCGTTAAAAAGCTGGCGTCTATTCAATCGCTTTGCGTAGCATTCGGAGCGCTCGGCATTTTCTTTGTGTTTGTAGCGCGGCCGCTGCCTGAAGTTGAAGTGAACTTTTGCATCGGTCCTTGGCCGTTTGAATTCTGTACTCTAGGAGGGTGAATTCTAGACTTTCATTTAACTCAATTCTGCCGTTTAATAGGCCTTCGCTTTTAAACCGTCTTACCCTTAAGAAAGGGGCAGGCCTAAGAGAAGCTAAGTTAAAGCTAGTGAATACCCCCCGTTCCGATGTTTCCTAGGTCTCCGCACCTATATTCCGCAGGTTACCGAATTTGTGTTCTGGAAGCGAAGGATGATTTATTGTATTCCGGGAGGCAAGCGTCATGCACTTTAGTTGTGCCGTCTGACTAGAGTTTGACTGAATGCATGGTTTCCTGCCACAGGCACGATACACTGCATGCAGCTTGTGTTCTTAGATACATAATATTTTAAAATATTGCTGTTGAAAGCAAATTACCGGAACTGCAGCATTCCAAGCGACTCTGCCCCGTCCTTTTCCTTCATTTTGTTGATTGTAGGGTTTAACGCGCAGACGCTAACGCATGGCGATGAGGCACGCCGTAGTGGAGGGCTCTGGATTAAATTTGACCACCTGGTGATCTTTAACCCGCGCCAAAATCTCGTACACACGGGCATTTTTGCTTTTCGTCTCCATCATAAAAGCGGCCGCCGCGGCCGGGAATCGATTCCGCGACCTTGTGCTCAGCAGCTAACGCGTTAACCACTGAACCATCGCGGCGGGCAATTCGACTAACCCGAAGAAGCAGTTTTAACAAATATTATTTTCATAATTATTGTCTAACTTGTGATTGGTCAAGTTACCAGACCGAGCCTTCTCCGGTCCCATCCAGAAATAACAATTAACAAACCTAAGTTCCGCATGAATATCAAGTTAACATAGTAACGCTTACGGCTGAATTGATTTGCTTTGCAATTCGCTTGCGCCTCTTGCTGTCGAATGACTTCGACCGAGCGGCACCTGCAGTATTTCATTTAGGGTGGCTGAATCCCCACCCTCGCGAAAAAGGATACGGAAAGCATAAGAGATGAAAAATGGTATAAGAATAAAAACACGAAAAAATTCCAATTTCAAAGGAAGGAAAGTATACAACTTTAAAAACTTCGGAATGATAGCGTACTCTACAAAACTTCCGAGTTGTTTTGCTAAATTTTTACCCGTTCAAATTGCGAAAATGGCGGATCGCCATGCTGGCAGAAGGCTCCGGGTTTTGGCATACATTGAAGCGAATAGTTAACCGAGACAAGAACTAATGATCGGCAGTTTTTATTTGGTGACCAGCAGAGTTAGTGGCCTCGTTTGCACCAGGATAAAAAGTTTAAAAGAGGGGCGGGGTGTGTCACCTCATCTCCTTACTGCTTCCGCCATGTCTGCGATCTGCAGCCAATGCATTGCGCCACTGCACGTTTGCTTGTGCTACTGTATTGTTAAAGCGCGTGCAACAAGTCCCTCGCGCTAAAGACCGCCTTCTGCTTCACATGTGCGTGCAACACCTGTAGTTTTGATGTGAAGACCTCGAAAATGTATGGAAAGCTAGCCGAATGCAAATTCACTGTAACAGCGCAAGAGAGCCAGTTGACGAAATTATCAGCTGTCCAAGGCGCATCACGAAAAAATAGAATCGATAACCATTTTATAAAACTTGTAAAAAGTGGTTTATTTATAGCTAAGCAGACCAGAAAACAACTCATACATGTTTCCGCGCACTGGGTTGCCGTATGCCCCTCCGTCTTCAGCCCACAATGGAATAAAGATTCTTTGAGCTTATCTCAACGCCAACTATATCTTCGACATTAGTTCAAACTGTACAGCCTTGTCGTGACAAGATGTCAAGGGTCCCTCAGCAGAGCTCAGAATGCATCAGCCATCTCGTAGGCATTGTTTGGCTAGGAAGACGTGCATTCGTGAAACGGAATCCTTTTGCTGTCGTTTATATCCATTGCAATTTTTCTTTCCTTCAGACTAAGAAAACTGGTAATTTTTGCCGAAATGTCCTACTGCTTAACCTGTAGCCGAGCTTCTGGTTCGATGCTATACTAAAATAATACGCGAAAAGCTAACAAGCACTCAGAGAAAGAACACGTCGGCAAGCCAACTTTAGCTTTCTTTCACGCCGTGATGAATAAGGGCGCATCTTTGGCGAGGAATAATTAGAATATAATTCAGAAAAAGAGCACAAAGAAATTTTAAATGGCACACTAACACATTGGAAATTTCCGCACATTGATTTACGGGGCAAGAAGTGCGCAGAAAAAGGCTGCGAGCCTAAATAAGGGCTTGACGGCAAGATGCAGGCTAAAAGCGCAGTCTGTTGCTCCCGCCGTCTATCGCAGCAGTCAGACATGGCATCAACAGTCGCCCCAGGCGATCCTTAAGAGAGGATTTTGTGGCCGCCGCGAGCTCAAATTGAAAAGTGGCCGCTGGATTGCCGCCGGAGGCTTGTAGTTTTGTATAGAGTTCACACGTATTTACGTCAGATGCCTACAACTGACAGACGGTTGCAAATGCGTGTGCAAGGGGAGCATTATCGCTCGCCGTCAAAGAGTTCTGGCTCACCACTGACCCACATGTGCTTACGTGTTGCATAGACAACTACTGATACCCCATCTATCACCCAGGGAAATCATGACTATTGGGTCGCCGTAAGTCGCTTGTGTTTTAGGTCATGTGTCACCCCGAAAACTACTGGTAATAACCTTGGGTAAACTAAGTCATCACAGGGGAGTGGGCATAGAAACTGAGATGTTGCCTATTCAGCTTTGCCCAGGACACCAGGTGGTCTCACCCTACCCGCGACAGCTGCTGAGCACTGTCCTCATAACTCATTGAAAAGGAGAGGTGTGGTAGGGCTGGGTAATGTTTCGTTCATAATTATGTGCCGGGTACCTAATTGTGAACATTTGCTAGAGCAGTGCAGTGTAACGGAAAAAAGCGCATACGGGTTTGGTGTTCGAATGTTTTTTGTTTGAAAGCAAGGCTAAAAAGGGGGCAATTGGGTAATTGTCGGAATATTATCTGCTAATTTTTTCTGAAGGTGAGGTGTGGGCAAAAACATTTTTGTCAAGCACTCTGAATGAGACACTCATTACACCCGTGTGGCCTACTAGCGTGTTGCCAACAAGTCAACCCTATTCCACGGGTGGGTCCGCAGTGGGTTAAGTGTGGATGAGTAGTAATTTGTTGTTCTCCGGTCATTAGGGTGGTAGCGACCGGTTAGCCACCATATTTCATCTTTCCTGGGTCATCACTTAGGAGTGATCAACGGAAGGATCACTAGTTTATAAACAAAAGTGACTTTCCGAGTACTGTCCTGGGGTATATTAGTTGGACACCATTCGGTAATCTTGTGGTCACTCCCTACAGTCGATGCAGAAATAACCTAAGGCTCACGCATTCGGTTGTCGCCACTGACAGTAATGACTGACACACATGCGGACCACCGTTGGTCACCATTGGCCCGTCAGTGCTTCATAGTTGCAGTTGATTAAGTAGCCCACCAGCGAGCGAACCCACCCAATTCATCAGTAACTGCTAAAATTTCTTTCCACGCCGGTTGGGCCGATGAACAAAAGGCCATGTTATTGTTCAAAAAGACCAAAGGGTAATACATCTTTTTCTACAAACGGCCGTGAGAATCCCGTGTGCGTAATCGAAAGGACAGAAAAAATAATATAGCTCATGCTTAATTCTGTTTTAGATTACTTAATGTTACCGGTACTAAAACTTGGCCCCGCCGGCTTTACATATTTACCCGTCCTAAAATTGTGTAAATAATTCAGGAAGTGTCTTGACTTGCAAACGTCAATATTCTTTTCAGCAATCATCCTGGCTCGTACCACACCAAGTAATGCCATCACTCCCGTGGACAGTGGAGACGCCTTCGTTGGTGCTACCTTTTATAGTGGTTTCCAATCTAAGGCCTACCCACAGCAGCAGCCAGTCGCAGTGCCCTCAACTTCCTGGGGGCAGCAGCCACCCACGGGGTCAACTTCATTTGGGCAGCAGCCACCCGCGGGGTCATCAAGTACCTCTGGGCAGCAGCCACCAGCGGGGTCAACTTCATTTGGGCAGCAGCCACCAGCAGGATCAACTTCATTTGGGCAGCAGCCACCCGCAGGATCAACTTCATTTGGGCAGCAGCCACCAGCGGGATCAACTTCATTTGGGCAGCAGCCACCCGCGGGTCAACTTCATTTGGGCAGCAGCCACCGCGGGGTCAACTTCATTTGGGCAGCAGCCACCTACGGGGTCAACTTCATTTGGGCAGCAGCCACCCGGGGTCAACTCGGGGTCGCAGCCACCGGGTCATTCATTTGGGCAGCAGCCACCTCGGGGTCAACTTCATTTGGGCAGCAGCCACCTACGGGGTCAACTTCATTTGGGCAGCAGCCACCCGCGGGGTCAACTTCATTTGGGCAGCAGCAACCCGGGTCAACTTCATTTGGGCAGCAGCCACCCTCGGGGTCAACTTCATTTGGGCAGCAGCCACCGCAGGGGTCAACTTCATTTGGGCAGCAGCCACCCGCGGGGTCAACTTCATTTGGGCAGCAGCCACCCGCAGGGTCAACTTCATTTGGGCAGCAGCCACCCTCGGGGTCAACTTCATTTGGGCAGCAGCCACCTCGGGGTCAACTTCATTTGGGCAGCAGCCACCCAGGGGTCAACTTCATTTGGGCAGCAGCCACCCGGGGTCAACTTCATTTGGGCAGCAGCCACCCTCGGGGTCAACTTCATTTGGGCAGCAGCCACCCGCGGGGTCAACTTCATTTGGGCAGCAGCCACCGCGGGGTCAACTTCATTTGGGCAGCAGCCACCTCGGGGTCAACTTCATTTGGGCAGCAGCCACCAGCGGGGTCAACTTCATTTGGGCAGCAGCCACCAGCGGGTCAACTTCATTTGGGCAGCAGCCACCGGGGTCAACTTCATTTGGGCAGCAGCCACCCGCGGGGTCAACTTCATTTGGGCAGCAGCCACCTACGGGGTCAACTTCATTTGGGCAGCAGCCACCGACGGGGTCAACTTCATTTGGGCAGCAGCCACCGACGGGGTCAAATTCATTTGGGCAGCAGCCACCTACGGGGTCAACTTCAGTGGGGTCGCAGCCACCGCGGGGTCAACTTCATTTGGGCAGCAGCCACCCTCGGGGTCAACTTCATTTGGGCAGCAGCCACCGGGATCAACTTCATTTGGGCAGCAGCCACCTACGGGTCAACTTCGGGGGGTCGCAGCCACCCGCAGGGATCAACTTCATTTGGGCAGCAGCCACCCCGGGGTCAATTCTTTGGGCAAGCTGGGGTCAACCTTCATTTGGGCAGCAGCCACCCCGGGGTCAAATTCATTTGGGCAGCAGCCACCTACGGGGTCAACTTCATTTGGGCAGCAGCCACCCGCGGGGTCAACTTCATTTGGGCAGCAGCCACCCGCGGGGTCAACTTCATTTGGGCAGCAGCCACCGTATGCGGATCAACTTCATTTGGGCAGCAGCCACCACGGGATCACTTGCGGGGTCGCAGCCACCCGCAGGATCAACTTCATTTGGGCAGCAGCCACCCTCGGGGTCAAATTCATTTGGGCAACAGCCACCTACGGGGTCAACCTCATTTGGGCAGCAGCCACCCTCGGGGTCAAATTCATTTGGGCAGCAGCCACCCTCCGGGTCAACTTCATTTGGGCAGCAGCCACCCTCGGGGTCAAATTCATTTGGGCAGCAGCCACCTGCGGGGTCAACTTCATTTGGGCAGCAGCCACCCATGGGATCAACTTCGGTAGGGTCGCAGCCACCCGCAGGATCAACTTCATTTGGACAGCAGCCACCCTCTGGGTCAAATTCATTTGGGCAGCAGCCACCTACGGGGTCAACTTCATTTGGGCAGCAGCCACCCACGGGATCAACTTCGGTGGGGTCACAGCCACCCACGGGGTCATCAACATCGTTTGGGCAGCAACCACCTGCAGGGTCCTCTACTTCACTGGGACAGCAGCCACCCGTAGGATCCTCAACAACGCAAGGGCAGCAGCAAATCGCCGGGACCCCAAAGTGCATACCACTGCAGCCACCCACAGGGCCCCCATCATCTATACCTGGGCCAGCCACAGGACCCCCACCCTGTGTACCTGGGCCAGCCACAGGACCGCCATCTTTTATACCGCAGCAGCCACCCGTTGGGCCACCAAACTTGATGCCGGCTTAGCCACCCATTTTCCCTAACATTTCTGTGAACGCAGACACTCGCAGGATCCCAACTTTGTCCTTCAAATGTGCGCATTCCCTGTGCCCCAATTGATAAATTAAACAAGGCACATCGACTTTAAGCAAGATACGAATTGCAGACCACAAATTTCAAGTCTGAAGGCAGGAACGGCGTTTTCTCCGATGTAGGACCTTTGCCACTAATACTGAAACGTACAGCACACTCTCAGATTATTTATTCTTTTCCATTCATGTAGCTCATGGTAATGTGACGTTGAGGGAATACATGTCGAATAGGTTCTAAAAGTTATGCGTTCTTAATATCTACGGCCTTTTGCCCAAGGTGGTATATTAGGACAAAATTATGCAAATTATGTCTAAAAATGATCTTCGTCTATTCCAATAATTCCGCCCAATATATCAGTAGTAAAATTATCTGTCGGCTAATTTCATCACATTCTTTATGTATTGCTACATACTTTTATTACATCCTAGCTCTGCAATTATGGCTATCATCTCTGTGCTGATATAATCATTCCGTATTTCTATAAGTACACCCTTCCAACACACACGCTAAATAGTTGTATTCTGCAAATTTCCACCAGCACACAGAAATAAATAAACTTTATTCTACGAAGAATTATAGTGGTTGCGATTTCAGTTTTTGGAATACTGATACATTGCTTCTGTTGATCGCATCTTTTTGTAACCAGGTTTTGCTGTGTATATATATATAATTACGTAAACCCAGCTGTGAAAAAGGGCGATGTAATTTGACCCGCAAAGTAACCATAAGTACAACGCCACTGAAACATCGCAGAGTAGAGCAAACATTCGCCGGTGGTGTTTGTCATCTTCAAGCATTGATTCACGTTCTCTTAAGTTTGATATATTGTCGTGTCATGTATTGAAATGGCAATATTTTATATCTCAATACTCTTCATTCAGTTGCACAAAATGCTGCTATAACGCCAATTTTTTTTCTGTGCGAACTTGATTGTTGTCAGGATCTTGACGCCTGGCCATTTTCAGCTGATCTGTTTTTAACTACGGTGAACATAAACCAAAAAAAGAGACAGTAAGTTTCCACAGGCAAATAAGTATGCTTGCTCTGACATCCTGCAAAAAACAGGGAAGTTTTGGCGTAAGAAGTCCCGATAAAAGATTCGACGCTGAATTGTTGCCGTTCCTGAACATGAGTCAAAATATATTCCGCCATCTTATTCACCTGGCTCGAGCAGTAAAGCATAGATACATTCAAATCATTCACACGGCACAGTTACCCCCGCTTCGGACTAATTTTAACTCCAGTGTCGAAACCATTCCCTCACCTAACGAGTAAGTTCTTGGTAAAATGCTTTACCCCCATCCTCTCCAAGGTTTTGTGTATCAATAGCAGCTGCTAGAAATCAAGAACTCTACCATTTTTGCTAAACACGATCAAAATCGAGAAAATCATTGGCTTACGCCAGGCTAACACCTGCCTGCTTAATCTTTAAAAATTTGGTACTTTACTACAACCTCGCAGAACAAGAGGAAATACCGGTAGCAGAAGACGAACAATGGGCTAGTTCTATTACTACCCGATTGCTTCATGTCTTTTCAAGTTTCTTTGAAAGCGCATTGTCTCCAGTCTTTAAAGTTAGGTGTTCACTTTGAGAGACGTTCGGGTAATGGGATACTCTAGATATTCGTAGCAGTAAGCGGGTTTGGGCTAGTTCGTTAATTACTGGCTGGAAAAGCGCGATTAAACGAGGACCAATAAAACGAACACACATCATAAACGCTGGGTGTCAACTAAAAGTATTTATTACAACAACGGCAACAAATACTTGACAATGACTAAAAGATCTAGGAGAACTGAAGGGGGAAAGAGAAAAATTGGCCGCGTATCTGCTCCTTTCGTTGCAAATGTCGTCAAAAGACGATAGTCTTTGTAGACATTTACCAAGGACATTTACCTCGTGGTGTCGCGTTGTTTCTGTTACGTCTGTGTGCGTGCATACGTGTGTGTGTGTGGTGTGTGTGTGTGTGGGTGGTGTGTGTGTGTGTGTGTGTGTGTGTGTGTGTGTGTGTGTGTGTGTGTGTGTGTGTGTGTGTGTATGCGCATGCGTGCTGTGTGTGTGTGTGTGTGTGTGTGTGCACGCGTGTGCGTCTGTATGTGTATATGTGGGTGCGAAGCGTCCACGCGAGCGAAGCGTGTTCATGGTTTTCTTCAATAGTAATCCCCCTTAATCGCAGGGTTTTCGCTATTAAACCACACGCACAACACGAAGGGAAACAATTGGCCGCGTATCTGCTCCTTTCGTTGCAAATGTCGTCAAAAGACGATAGTCTTTGTACACATTTGCCAAGGAAATGCCCCCCTTCGCTTTCCCGCTCACCTCTCATGCTGTTCCTCTTCCGTCGCGCTCTACCCAAGGTAAACACACTAAAGGTTTGCCCAAGGCGATTTGAATTTACGGCATTCCACTGCTACAGGCGGGGTTCCTCGATGCCAGCGCTGCAGTACGGCGGAGACGTGCGTGAATCGAGGCGGCCGACATCCAGGTTTATAGAACCGCGTTGCAGTGCTCCACGTGCTTTCCGAGCAGAACGTTAAACCTAGCTAGTGGAACCTTTCTTTGCTATTGCCGCCTGATTTCTCATATGCCGCCCGGAGGTGGCGCGGGCAACAGCAGGCGGTACGCGTTGTACTGCAGTAGATGTAGAATATCATTTGCTATCAAAAAACCAATCATTTGGAAATTTTTTAATAAAGGAACACTGTAAATATCCCTTGTGTACTAATTTCCTGTCTTACATTTGCGTAATGTCTTGTTGTTGTTCAACAAAGTTGACAAGTGTGAACATATAAACCGGTCTTATACGTTTACAGTTGGCTGTGAGTATATAAGACTACTGCGGAGTAAGCATTTTACTTTGGCCGGGTGGCTGAATCGAGTTACAGACAGACAGACGGACAGACAGACAGACATACAGACAGACGAAAATTTCTGGGTATAAGTAGCCCAAGAAAGACTATCGTCTTTAAAAGTGTCGGGATAGGCGAAGTGTGTCAAAATCAAATGGTATGCCTGTTCCAGCGTGCACACGCCGGAAGGTGCAATGGTCGT
The DNA here is from genome assembly GCA_013339765.2 of Haemaphysalis longicornis. Lineage (NCBI taxonomy): Eukaryota > Metazoa > Arthropoda > Arachnida > Ixodida > Ixodidae > Haemaphysalis > Haemaphysalis longicornis. Next base: position 18,255,311 of record CM023454.1, read on the forward strand.
TGTCACATTTACAATTGAAAGTCACAAACGCAGGAGTTCAAACAATTACCTACAAAATGCGGACAGCTAGCAAGGCTTTCTGCGACGATGTACCTCATCATGGCGTACAAAAGCAAAACTGAGAGTTCATCCTCAGACGTAAATCCTAATGGCGGGCGCCTCGGAGAATTCGCGTTTCCGGGTGCCTTGGTACCATTTTAGTAAAGCGCACTTGTCCGTAGAAGGAGAGCAGTTGCAAGCCTTATAGTTGCTGCTGGGTTGTTACCAGAAAGAAACTGCGAAAAAATTGCTTGCTCGTGAAGGTGGTCTTTCATACCGTGGCCAGTATATACGATGCATTTCTGGCCACACGACAAGACTATTTCATACAACACTCATTCTTAAAGGGTAGAAAAAGTCGTCAGAGCCCGTGTTTGGCATCTGCACCGAAGACCGTCACTTTTCTCTATCCTGTCTTAGCAATCGCTTCGGCCACCGTTTGAACACTCGCTTTCAGGAGCAGGCAAATTTCTGAAGAAGTCCAGCTTGCTGGGCCAGTTGGTACATTTGAAGGTGAAAAAAACCAGCGAAATAGACGGAAGACGTAGAAGTGTGTTGTCTCGTCCTCTTCTACGTCTTTCCGTCTATTTCGCTGGTTTTTTTCACCTTCAAGGCAAATTTCGAGCGATTGTTTACGGAGACCAACATGGAAATTCACTCCAAGGCTTTCAACTGCTCGGCTCCCATAGACAAATGCGCTGTTCTAAGACAGTACAAGGAACGCGAACACGCGAAATCCCTGAGGCCTTCACCTTAAGCAACGAAGTTTTTGCCTCACGTCAACGCCTCCTCAGGAGCACTTTTTGAAAGCTAGATTTGTTCTCCAAGTCCTATTTATTATTGGAGACGCCACCTGCAGCCATGTCCCACAAGACCCGCTCTGCGTGAACTCAATAAATTTTCACAGTTTTAGTGAAATTCTTCACAGTGTTCTCCGCGAATTTCAGTGCAGAGGACTGTGAACCCAACCGATGTGAGTGGACATTCTTCTTTCTCCCCCATTTGCCTGATTTTTTGGAGGAACGTTTGCTTAGGGTCGACGGGCCAAACCGAGCTACGCCTCCAGGATTAGCTGGTGTAGGGCCGCGTATGTCGGAAGTAGGGCTGGCCGGAGCATTCGTAGCTCTCCACTGCAGCAGGCACGGCATCTCAAAGGAGTGAAATCATCGTGCAACATCGTGATGTCAACACAGCTGTCAACACATAAGTGTCTTAGGGATGCCTTTAAGGGGCACCCGGCTCGGCGCCTCTTAAGGTGCTATTGACGACGACAAGAAGGGAGGGCAGCATGGAAGACGAAGACGAGAATTCATCATTATCCATGGGGGAGCACCGTCACTTACCGAAAGTACACGACGATAGTATGTCATGACGAACTCAGAGCTGAACGGATGAGAAGGCCTCGCTTTCTCGCACTCATCAAGCCGCTCAACAAAATGTCCGTACAAGACCTCCCCAAGGCAGTTTTTTACTCCCCTCATCGAACACACTGCCCCCAAGAGCGTTGTAGCTTAACACTCACCATTTACGTACATCACAAAAGCCAATGCTGTCCGGCTTTCAATTACGCATCACCAACACTTTAAAAGTTTATTATCGAAGTGAAGACTCACACTTCCACCGATATTGGCAAGGGAGGTGCACACGATACCTGCTCAGATTGTGAATGCAATTCAGCCTGCTGAAGTGCTTAGCAACAAGTAGCAGAGGTTCGGCTAGATCACACCAAGGAATGCATTCCTAGTTACATTCGGTGTGAATCAGCTAACGTTTTGGGCCTTCGAATAATAAAGAAAGTCAAGCATACTTCTAATCACCTTTGGTACGCCGCCCCCGAAATACCTTCCTTTGGCTACGAAATTGTTCCTGTGTTTAATCTTCGGCCTAGGGACCTGGGATGCTTACGATGTCACGCGCCTGGACACATGGCCAAATTCTGCACCTCAAACACTGCCTTGACCACAAACTATCTCAAAGCTTGTTTGTGGTCTATGCGCTCCTATGAGTGAGGAAAATGAGTAATGCGCTGAGTTCCGCGTAGCCTGTCATGTGCGCATCACATTTTCCTGGATTCCCATCTAGAGCCTGGAAAGCCAATATCAACACCCAAAAAGAACCCTCGCGCTAAAACTGAATCCTGAGAGTTGCCGCCCACGCTAGCCAAGGACAAAGAACCCCTTCTTCCACCTCTTCATGACACACTTCCAGGTAACAGCCCTAAATAAACCTGCAAACCATAGCAACACTGAGAATAGGGTTCCACGGGTCGGGCAAGCCCAGGCTGCCTCGAAAAGTGCCCTGATCAAGTTCTAGCAACGGAAAACCATGCAGCGAAAATTCGAAGTATTGAAACAAGACATCACCTCTGGCCGCAGGCATCGCGAGGACAGCGCACAGGGCCGGGTATCAACCCGGTGCCAGTCGCAAGGCTATAACTTCAACTGGGTTACGTTCCCAGGAGAAGCTTTTTGTAATCTCCCCAGAGCTCTCCTTGGCATCGAATACTGCATCGCTACCAAAGATGCCATCGCAGGTCGAGCAGCGACCCAAAACGCAGCTACGGAAAACGCAGTTACCCAAGACGCAGGACGGGCCCCGAAATTACCCTCGCCCCTTTAAAACCAAAACCACGCTTCAATAAACTGGGCTCTGGAGACAATAATGCAGCTGTTCCTCCCGCGACCGCCCGGCTAGAGTGAACTAGAATAGGGGAGCGTCTCAAGCGGGTGGCGGCGGCGTTTCTTTCGGCGTGCCGTGCGCTGTTGACAGCCGCTAGGGGCGCTGGTGCGGAATCTCGCAGCCGATCAGTCGCCGCCACCCACCGGAGGAAACGCGGACAGCAATGTCCGCACGTGCGAGCGGTGCCATCTGCGCGAAAGTGCTTCTTTAATAGATTAATAGAGAGCAAAAAGCTTATATTGTTTCCCGGTAAGATGTTGGGAGTAGGAGAGGTGGCAGTCTCCGCCCATTCCCCCGCAGCCATCAGCCAGGAAATCCTTAATTCCCTGCGGCGGCTTCGGCCATCCGGACTACTTGTAGCTCCGAGCTGAGCAAGGCTGTGTCCCACTGCTTGGGTGTGTTTATGATGAGTGTTCTCTGATCAGTTTTATGTATTTCGGAGCAGGACCAGATGATTTGTTCTAAATACGCTCTCTCCTTGCAGTGTTCACACTTGTCTTGTATGGCTGGGTAGTAATCGCAATGTAAGACTGGGTTTGCGTGCATCCCAGTTTGAATTCGTCTCCAAGCTCTGAACTGCTGCTTGTTGATCGTTTTATGCGCTTCCGGGAAATAAAGTCTGCCTTTTCTGTAATGATCAAGTATTACTGTATAGGTTACCATGCGATCCCTGTCCGCTCTCCGGAGAGTGATTGGTTCGGAGGTTTCATTGGTGCTAGCCTGGTCTCCGAATCATCGGGCTAGCTGGTGAGCGTTCTCATTTCCGGGTGGACCAGAGTGTGCTGCGGCCAAAACTAGTTGAATATTTCTGATGTTGGTAGTGCCGTTGCTGTTGAGTATATTCAGTGCAATATTAGAAATCCGCGCTTTGGCGAAATTACGTATCGCCGTCTTAGCCTGGGTCGAGGCGATGGGCAAGGATATAGCTGCTTGTTCTCCAATCTCTGTCGTGGTTGTAAGTACTGCTCCTGAGGTCAGGAGTAGTCCTGTTGATTTACAACTACTTCTGTCATGGCAGCCTGATTAGCGTAATCTGCAGCGTCTACTTAGACGACCTCTTGAAAGTTTTTGAAGCGTTTATGGAGGGTTTTGGCTCTTTCCACTCTTCTTTCTTGATAGTGAGTTGAGTACATGTTACAGAGTAGCGGAGGTACATAAATTCGTGTCCAGATTGCAGGTTGAATTTCGTTTTTGAATACGTGTTGGGCGTCGTATGCGATGTTGAGTTTTCTTAGTATGTGTCTTCCTGTGTTGCTTTTGGTAAATCACTTGAGCTGCGATGTCTGCTGGGCCTCTATCAACGCGCTTACTGTGTTATGTAGACCGAGTGCGTCGAATTTATTATTGGGTGTCGTTACGGGATTACCTAAGGCTTGCTTGTAAACTTTACGAATCATGTTATTTATCTGGGTCTTTTCATCTGTCTTCAGTGATAAGTAAGACGTTGCATATACCACTCTGGAGAGGACGATGGTTTGTATCCTTCTGATTAAGTTGAACACTTTGAGTCCCCGGTGCCTGCTCGCCACCCGAGACAATCAGTCTTGTGGTCTGCAGCACACTGTTTTCGAGTGTCTTGATGGCTTCAATATTGTACCCGTTATATTGAATGTTGAGTCCCAGCACCTTGATCATGGAGACTGCTGGCATAGGCTTTGCCGTGTGTTCTGAGATCTATCTGTGAAGTCTTGTGAGCTTTCAGCCTACTCCTGCCTGGCATGTATAGCAAGAGCTCCAATTTCTATGGCGAATGGCCTAGTCCTCTAGGTTCTACATACGATCATATCACATCGATGGCTGCCTGAAAGGTTTCTTAGATATGACCATCACTCACCCATAGTGTGAGGCCATCCGCATAGATGGTATGGTGTAGGCTTTCGATGTTATTCAATTCTTCCGGTAGTCCTATCATAGTGATGTTGAATAGGAAGGGAGAAAGTAAGGAGCCTTGTGGTGTACCTCTTCCCCAATTCAAATTCTCTTGATTCTAGGCTTCCGACTCGTAGTTTTTTTATTCTGTCTATTAAGAAGTTTGCTAAGATGTCGTAAATTCTGTTGCCAAATCCCAGCTTGTCAATGTTTTGTAGAATGGCCTTGTGTCGAACTTGGTCGAAAGCTATGTTTAGGTCCAGTCATGAGATGGCTCTGGTGTCTTTGGCTGAGCAGCCCTCTCCATTTATAACTTGATGCTTAAATTGTAGTAGTGCGCCCTGTGTTGACAGGTTGGCTCTAAATCCTATCATAGTATGGGGATGCAAGTCTTTGTCCTCCATATATATGTTCCGCCTTTTCAGGATAACATGTTCCAACAGTTTGCTCACGCATGAGGCGTGTGATGGTCTCATATTCTCGAGTAATAGTTCTTTTCCTGGCTTGGGTATCATGAGGATAATGGTACTTTTCCATGATTTGGGTATGCAACCTGTCTCCCATACTTGGTTCATACATTGGGTTAATACTTCAACGGAGTCGTTACCCAGGTTCCTTATTATATTTTTAGTTATGCCATCAGGTCCTGGCACAGATCTTGTCTTGAGATCTTGTATGGCATCGCTAACTTTTGCTATTACGATCGGTTGATAGCAATTGCGATTAGCTGAGTTAGGCAGCCCCTCATATGGTTTTTGTCTCTTCTTTTCGGGGTTCCCCCCGATACTTATGCTTAACTTCCTTGATTAGATCGTCGTCTGTGTTTGGGTATCCTTGGATGAGCTTATTAGGGTTTTGTCTTGCTTGGATCATTGAGATGATGCAAGATGTTCCAGGTTCACTTTAATCCCATTTGCAGGTCCATTCTGCTGCATGTGCCGTACCAGTTTTGTCTCGTGAGCTGATTGGCATAGTCCTCTATCTCTCTGGTGAGAAGCGCTATTGGTCTCTATTGACGTCAATTGAATTTCTTCTTGCTCAGCCTCTTCTGTAGACTTTGTTTACCCTCCCACATGCGTAGTAGTTTGGCAACTACTTCTTGGAAATCTGCCTCTTAAGGAATTGTCTTAGTCGCTTCGCTGGCGTCTTTCTGCAACGGCTCTCCCCTCATCTGTTTACTATCTTGTTACTTGACCCGTCAACACTGTTTTCGGCCATCCTGATTTCTCCTAATCTATCCCATTCTACATTCTTAATATTTTTCCTTCGTTTATGTTGGGCTGGCCCTACGCTCACTGTGTTATACGCGATACAGTGAAACCTGGATATAACGAACTTGACGAAAATTTCGATATTTTTCGTTACATGCCGGTTCCCAATCAAGGCTCACGTGAATGAAGCAGAAACGAAACCAAAATGCTTGACATAAGTGATTTTACAGTCATTTCACGAGGATTTATTTAACAGTAACAAAAACTGCGAGATTTGAGCCTGCTGCTTTTGCACGAACATAGGCACTACACGGCACTGCGAAGAAGCAAGGTCATTTACCTTCGTATTTACGAATGTAACCTTATTATAACTGTTGCCTTACGACACTTTTGGTGCCAAACACTTTTAAGGAACCAAACGCATGCTGAAAGCGCGCCTTTTCACGAACTTGATGATCTTCCTCAGAATTGTTGAGAGGTACTAGCTTGGATACTGCACCTGGCGGCGATGTTCTTCCGCGCCTGCGTAGACGACATGGAAAATTTTAAAATTGCGAGATTGTCTTTAAAAGACACGAATTTCTGTTTTCTCGCACCAGAACTGATCACCGACGAACCAACACCCCAGATAGCAGTAGAGACACGCGACTACACGCCGACAGGCTGGCCTTTCACCTAACCGACACTGTACTCACACGAGGACAACCCCTTAGTTTCGGGTGTGCCCTAAATTCGCGATATTAGTGCATTTCTCCATGCGATTTTTCAAAAAAGGGGGAAAAAATGACCCATCAGCGTAGCGAACTCCTTACATCCAGGTTAACCGTCACAACGCCTTCGTTACATAGACGTCGCGCAAACACATGGGTTTCAAAGGGCTGGCGATGGGGAATCGAAAAACTCCGTTAAATCCGTGATTTCTATTACACAGAAGTACGTTACATCCAGACTTAACTGTATAATTGTCACTGTCTAAATTTTTTTGCAGGTTAGTCCATTTTATGTAGCCACTGATGTTTTTGGTAATAGTCAAATCCGGGGTCGAGTCTTTACAGACGCTGTTTCCAAGTCTGGTAGCGTAGCTCGGGTCAGTTGCTAGGGTGAGTCCTGCTACTTGTGCGTCCTGCCAAAGATTTCTGCTTTTGCCTGTTTTCTTTTTGATACCCAGGTCGGGCAATGTGCATTGAAGTTCCCAGTGATAACTAGAGCTTGTTTCTGGGCGAGTTCCCATACTTTTCGTAATAGCCGAGAAAATTTATGCTTACTCCTGGGACTGCTATATATAGATTTAGTATAAATAGACTGCCGTCTCTTCTCTTCCTGATGCGAATGATAACTGTCAATATATGATCAATTGTACCAAGGCCTGTGTCGTGCTCTATGACAGCTGTGTTCCTTTTAATTAAAGTGGTCACCGTACATTTTTTGTCCTCGCTATTCGTATTGTTTACGGGTCCAAACGATTTGTAATTGGGTAATTTGGCGATTCCGCTTGTTTCTCGTAAGCATGACATCTGGCTTGCTTGCATCTTCTTTGGTTAGTATGTACAGGGCAAGGTTACCGCGTTTGCGAAGGAATCCCGTGCAGTTTCATTGCCAGACGATGTATTTGTTGTTAGTGGCCCTGTTTAGTTGACTACGTACTGTCATGCTGCGCTCCGGCTCCTTCTGCCAGGGGGGCCTTGCATATGGTTTAGTTGTTTTGATCGGTCCAATTAGTCCACCCAATCCTTCAGTGATTCGTACGCTTTCTAGTATGGAGAGCCGTGAATTTCTGTTCCCAACACATTTTTGCAGCGTGCGTAGCTGGTCAATAATAGATGTATGTAGGGCTTTATGTTTGCGGTCTATCTCCTTTTCCATTAGCTGTAGGCGCTTGTCTAGTACTTCCTCATCTATGTATCCTTCCTGTGACGGCTTGTTGTCGTCTTCCTTCTGAGTATTCTGGGTTGTGGCCTTCCTTTTCATGGGGGGGCGCTGCCCCTTCTTGGCTAGTTCCGGTGGTCTCCCTCAACCCCTGAATATCTGATTGCTGCGTCACTTCCACTTCCATGGCTTTGCTGTGCATATCAGTTGACCCATTTTGTTTTAGTGTTGCGACTTCAGCTTTCAGAGTCCTGTGTTTTAGATGCAAAGCATCTCTTGCTCGGAGCTATGTCCAGCGTCCGTCTGTTGTCCGCACCTCTCCCCCTACACTATGAAAAAAGAAATAGTTAGCGGCGCCCGGTTTCAATTCCACGACTCTCCGGCCGCAACGAAAGCTACGCAGTGCTCTTCGCTCTTCCCACTGCGCTACAAAACCGAGACAGGAGAAAGTGCTACGAACGCGCCTTATGTCCTTGACTCATTCAAACTACGTCAAGAAGCTACTGATACAACGAAGGCATGCGAAGCTGAACGTCAATAGACACGACGAACTGAAAACTTTAGAGGAGGATGTTAGCGTCTTTTGCTCGGGGGGATATCCCGCGTACATGCCCCGTCCGTAGCGCCTCCGATGATGATTGTAGCAGGATGCCCCTAGGGACTGGCCAACCAAAGAATCATCCATCCCGAGATAGCTTCATGTTCAACCACCGTCGTCATCTTCCCGTAGGGGAACCGCTGAAGAAGAAGAAGGAGAAGAAGGCAAAGCTGACGAGGGCGTGTACGTTGCTCTCAGTCGGTGCACCGACGTCAACAACCTTTACCTCACCAACGCTGACGGAGACTACCAATTCTACCACAGAGACAACATCGACAATAACATGATGGACGAATTTCGGCACCTCGAGCACCACCGCCTACTCACCGTAACACAACAGTACTTGCGTGCCTTCGCCAAAACCGGTCCGCGCTCCGCTTCGTGAGTTGCTGCTTCGGTTGAGACACGCTGCACCGTCCTATGAGCTGAATGGACGCCAACAATTCTGCTTTGCATCACCACATAGTTCCCTACGGAGAGATGGTGTAATTTTTTCCATCACTAATACCAGCATTTTTCAATATTCGCTAATTCAGTTGGGCTCTCATTTTCCGCTGATGGTATGTTCTGTTTTTGTTGTTGTGTGGAGCTATGGGAGACGGCGCTTGCCCAGCTCACCTTGTTTTGGTGCTTGACTTCACCTCTACGGTCGTCTCCGTGTGATTCCATGTTGGTCCAGTTCCGTGCTTGGGACTTGGACCTGGATCTGAACCTAGATTCATCTCGGAACCTAGATTCATCTCGTTTGCCGCGGTATGGGGTGCCCCGGACGCCGTTGCTCCTTGCTCTTCATTTCTCTACTTCTTTTGATTTGTTGCCCATATCTTCTAATATTGGAAGGCGGGGGAAGGAGGCCGATCTGTCTCTTTCTAGTCTGAGAATGTCTGTCATGTTTTGTTTTGTTTTCAAAGTTTTGTTGCCCTTGGTTCCGTCTGCTGTTGCCGTCTGTTTGACGTTCTCGCGCCATTTTCCTTTCGCACTGACGTTTCTTCAGACAATAAGGCACCTCAGACGATAAGGCGCCGCCACCGCTAACAACATTTCTTGTCTCCTGTTGAATGATCTCTGCCACATAAGGCGCACTTGAGACCATATCTGTGATCTTCTGGGGGGTTTTGGTGACACAGCCTTTTCATACTTTGATTTCTTGGGTAGGGCAGACATCACTTCGGTGCCCAAGCCTTCCACACGTTTTGTATATTTCATGGCGTTTTTATGCAAGTAGCAGCGATATCCTGCTCCTCTCAAAAAATATGACTGCTGAATTTGTTTTCCTCATCCTTCTCGCTGGCAGGATCTTTGGGTCCCTTCTCTAAACTATAGTTCATATCACAAGCTAGCTGCAGCACTGTGGAGGCTACATTGTTATCAATAGTGCGCCCACTGAGGGCGCCTAATCCGCCGTGAAGGGGGTCCTGAAAGGGCACTCCCTTCTCCCCTCTCGGCAAGTGGCACCGCACGGCCCCGGCGCCTTTTGTCGCTTCCTTCGCGGTGAGTTGGGCGCCCTGAGGGGGACAACAATGTAGCCTCCACAGTGCTGCAGCTAGCTTGTGATATGAACTATAGGCTGTGGGTGATGTACTCATAACTGTCTTCCGCTGGATTATTGTGTTGGTGCAGCCCTCAGGCGGCGTTACATAGGCCGTGATCTCGTGCATTTGTCCGCCAATGGATAGTTCTGGGATCCTATTATACTTCGCTGTACGTTCCATACTGGGGGTGCTCGCGACGATGATGTTTTAAAGTTGTTGGTGCGAAAAGTATCTTCCGTCGTCTCTTCGGCTTTCAGTGGTGCAGCCCGCAGTATCCCGTCCTTGAGGACTGCTTGGCTGATCTTGGAGACGTTGAGCCCGTCCCTCGGCCGCAATACTGTTTTGATATCTTACTTTCGAAGATTCGGCTGGTGCGCACACCTTCTTGCGGCCCCTCGAGTCCCCGTCAACACTTCCTTGCACAGCACCGGAGCCGGCGCGATCATTGTTGTTGTTCTGACTTCGCGTTAGGCTTAGCTGGTTCAGGGCTTTTGCGCCCCGCTGGCGATGGCTCATCATCCATCCCGCCTCTCGAGTGATTCTTTTCTTCCGGGGTAATTGGCTCACCTTCAACCTCCACGGCTTGTGAGAAAGATTCCTAAAAAAAGACGGAATCCCACTGCTTTGTCCCAGGCTGTCAGAGCGGCTATCCATGTTTGCTTAAGCCAGTGCGGCACGCAGCTGCAAGAAGATAACGGAACTGTAGAAAAGGTTTAAATCCTGCGAAATAAACTGTGTCACACACTGGCGTGTAATCTTGTCCACCGCATTCACTGATGTATATATTTTTCTTTCATTCGAATTTGAAAAATAAATGGGCCCAGCTTGCATTAAAATGGCGCAAGACTGGAGAAACAGCCGAGCTGGAGGCCCCTCTCCCTTCGTCAGAGACCCGGCTTTTGCACATAACATTTATTTCCGAAGTTGCCGCTGAAAGTTCTCCATGACTGGTAGGCCCGGGTCATTTTTTCCGCCGGCTTTCACATCTCTCACAAAGTGGACCACATTAGCACGTGCTAGAACCCGCGGCAACCGGATTCGCGAACTCGGCGTCTGTCATAAACAGACGCTGAGTTCACGAATCCGCGATCACGCCACAAACCCTGGGCAGAGTGTTTTCTAAGGTTGAGCTGGCCGACATTGGGCGGTCCTCTCGAGGCACACACGTGCACTTAGTATTTTTTTTCTAGTTCTTGTGAGCCCTTCACGTGGTGCAAGCCCACGCGCAAGCCTGGTCGTCGCGGACATGCTCGCTCACGCGCGCTCAGAATTTCTTGTTATTTTTTCCCTGGAACGCGGAACGAAGGAAATAAAAGCTCGAACATCTCTGCTGTTAAAAGTGAAGCTGTGCCACTAGCTATGCTGTGCTAACCATATAGCACGGTATTTAGGCCTTAACAAAATATTACTACCTATTTTTATTAGTAATTATCAAGAGGAAATATAGAGTTAAGTCGCGCTCTAACATAGTGAACAGGCTCCTAAGGAGATGCAAGATGCAAAGACGACATAAATCTCGAGGTGAATCAGAGTCGTGGTGCCTGGCACCACCACGGCTCATCACATCGAGGCCCGCATCTTTCCTGCTTGATGTGGAGCAGCAGAACGTAAAGCAAAAGTCGCATTTATTCGTTTACAATCTTGCTAAGCCTCTGAATGCCTTTGAAAATATTAGGACAACGCGAAAATATCGCATTTCATGACCAGACGCATGGCTTCGCTGCGCCAAGACAGCTATAAACTAAAGACCCTCGCGCGCTCCCCTCCAATCTAAAAGTAAGCCGCAACGTGCGATTCTTTCACACAGCATCAATTCTTCTTTCACGAATTACCAACTATCACGCTTTCAAACCGCCACGTGCCACAACCGCGCGACACATCTGATTCGGTCACTTCCCTACGCTAACAACTACCGCCTCTTTCAACTCACCTACATCTCTCTCTAAAACATGGTAGCTCTAAAAAAAGAAATAATAAATTGCGAACACTCATCCGTTTTCGTCGTCGATGCCGCCGCCGCGCTCTGTACGTCCGCACACCTCGACGCACACCTCGACAGCGCAACTCGCGACCGGAGCGAGTTGCGCTGCGATAGCGCCACCTGGCGTTGTCGACGCAAACCGGCGTGGCTCGGCGCCGCCGCTCGGGACACTCCCCTATTCTAGTTCACTCTACCCTAGCGTTCACTCTAGCTCAGCCCAGGGACAACAATGATGAATTATAGCAACAATGATTGAGCAAAGGTCGTTGCGGCAGCGAAGAAGAAGCAAATCGGCTGCAATCGTCGACTTAAACCTCGGTGGTGGTAGTGAAGGTTGCGTTCAGCTTCGCGACCTTCAAGTCTTACGTGTTAGTGGGAGCTTCCTTCATTTTTTATTTCACCCTTCCATCGAGTTAATGGCTTTCCCTTCTCCTAGACCCATCGCTGGCCACAGCGGAAAGATCAACACGAAAAGCACTGTTAAAATTATCAGCCAACGACGATGATAAACCGCCACATTTTCGCTCCATTGTATCTGGAATAGATACCATTTGATTTCCATGTAGCTCATTAACTGCAGACCAAGTTTTAGCAGTATCATGTGGTTAATCTCGGAATTGTTTAGCGTAGAACCGTCTTTTTGACACACGTGTGAGCGCAGTGATTCGGTTTCTAGCTGTGCCAAATTCAAAGTGAACATTAGTGTTGTTCGGGTCCTGGTGGCATCTGCCCTAAAGTGCGTCATTTGCTTTAGTAGCGGCCACAATTTTATATGAATCCATGGCATTCGGGCTGTTGCTTCTCAACGTATACAGTTATTTTACATTCTTTTTTGATGTTTTTCATTATTGTAGCAACTTGAAAGAAATATTAGTTCATATTTATAATAAGAGCGTTCCAATTAAACGAAGCAAACGTCCTGTGGCGACCTGAAATAGGATTTTTTGTTGGTACTCTGCGGCGCCTTGAAGTGCCACTCGGGAAGGGGCGCCCCTTCTCTATGGAGCGCCTCTGTCATAGACACAATCACCACAACGCTTACTGTAATATTTGCTGGCGATGATCTTGATGTATTTCGTATGGCCTTGGTTGGCCAGGTACAAACTCTCGACCAAAGGATCTAGACGCTACGTATGCACGCTGGACCCCGCAACCCTTTCACATGCAGGGCTTTTGGCTATCTGGACAGCTCTAAGGGACAACACCGGGCGTTCCTTCTATTGATAGGGACAACCACACGAACCAGCGACGTCGAAAATGGACCCTCTGGCCTTAGAACCCCAATACAAAAGTCACTGCCCAACACATCCACTACATCCTCCGGCTCAAACAGAAACGCTTAACATAGGGTCACCTGGCCGCCAGACGTAGCATTTCGACTGGTGTCCCGCAATTTTCGCCATTTATTCCGGGGCTACCATGTACTGTCCAACGACCAGGACATCCTCCGGCTCAAACAGAACAACGACGTTAACGATAGGGCACCTCGCCAGCCGAAACTGGTAGCATTTCGACTGGTTTTCCCGCAATTTTTCCCTTTTTTCTGTGCTCCGTGGTTCCAGCCGGAATGCCCTCCCCGCTAAAACGCGGCGCGGTGTCGCCAGTTTGTGTGACACCTTCGCCTAATGTACCAAAGCTTTTCTTTCTTTTTTTCTCTCTCTTCATTTGCTTCCTCCTTTCCCCGTCATTCCTCCCTCTCCCTTTATTTCTGTTATCCCATCGCCGCCGATTTACTCTCCGCCCGACTCGCCGCGCGTAAGACGCGCCCGTTTGAACCTGACTGAGCGCGGCATTCGCTGTGTTCATTGTTTTTTGTTTGTTTGTTTTCATCACATTCGTGGGTACAAAAGATTCATGCACGCCGGTTCCAGCAGCTTCTGTGTTGATTAGTTCGGGTGATCGAAGGGGGATGTAACGAGGTGGCACATGGTTTTGCCACCTCACATCCTGGAGTCCTACCTGTTCATCTCCAGCTTCTCCTGCTCGGATCTCCCGACCTTCGCGACCACCCCTATGTGGACTGGCCACCAGGAGGCCACTTCGAAATGGCGAAAGTACGACGCTACCTGTTTCCTTCACCGTTAGATTCTGAAACGCGTCAACCCTCCCCACACCTTGAAGGATTTACCCCTGAGGCGATCGGAGAAATTTTCATCAAGAAGTACTTGCCAAACGGCCGCTACCCCTGATATCACCCACGGATGGCAGACCCGTGCAGACCGGAAGGGCACAGAGACCACTGCCCACCGCAGCACATGGACGTTTTGTCACACCGTTATTCTTCACTGCTCCTGTTTTGACCAGCATAGACACAACTACAGTGATTCTCAGTATTTTGATATCAAAGCTGTGCATAAGGACATACCTGAACGCCCTGATAACCCAGTCACATTAGCACAGTTCGGCGTTGCCAGCTGCCTCGCGCGTGTGATTTAGAAAGTACGTACCTCCTTCCCTATCACTATCTTGCCGCACCAGCAATCCCCGTCTCTCTCCTTCCAAATAAACAAATTCATCACTAAATCAATTTATAATTGTTCGAACTCCTGCCCGTATGAATTTCGCGTGTATCAGGGACAACGCTTCTTGCACGCTGAGATAGGCATGCCTTTTGATTTTGAACTGATTACGACTAATCGGGCATACCACTGCCCACCTTCGATTTGTGGTATCTTTTCCTCCTCTTTTCTTTCTCTTTTTGCTCATTGTTGTCGACTATATGTTGTCATTGTTGCAACAGGTACTTCTAATTGCAGTCAGCGCTCGCATTGTGTGTTCCCGTCCGTGTCCCCCTTTTTCCATGGTATTTACTCTAACCGATCAGAATCGCTAGCTAGCTGCAGCAATACAACACCACTACCATAATCAACATCCATTCCTGTAAACTTTTCACGGTTATGTAAGTGGTGGCGTAGATGACCAGTTGAGGCTAGTGCTGCTGCAGTGTCGCTAATGGCTTCTGTTTCATACCCCAGAGTATAGCTCTAATTTAGATCAAGACATTTTTGTGAACGTCTACTCGCAAATTCGAATTTTCTGAAAAATACCAGAGGACTTTTTGTGAGTTCGCCGCCCTGAATACCAAAAAAAATCAAAGATATAAGTGTGTCACTACAAATCTGCAGCCAACAAGACAGTAAATGTTGCACATTTCAGCACGAACCACTCAAAGCGAAAGTGGAAACCTTCCCAGTCGAAACCTTCCAATTGGCCTGTCGGTAAAAGACCACGTGACCATCTTAAACGCGAAGGCTTGGATACTACTCCAAGGAGCCGTGCAGCCAGCCTTCGTTCACGGGAGCACTACTGGCCGGTAACGCCGCCGCATATGTAGCACGAGGACATAAACGAGCAGTTCGGTACCTCACAAGTAGTTTGGTCATGACGTCCGTCACGTGCCCTGCCGAGAAAATTTCAAGTGTGTTTGCCTGCGGTTTACCATGATTACCTGTATGTAACGTATGGTTACCGAATGGCGTTATTTCCGCAACAGCTTCGCTGGCCGTCCACATGTGTAAGACAAGATGAAAATTAATTTTTTTGCAAACGTGCGCACATGACGCTTGCTCGAAGACCCTACAAATTCGAATGCGAAAAATTTCACTGTTGTTGCGTGGCGGCAGAGCGTATGGCACGAATCATGGCAGGTACAGAGAAACTCTAAGGAGGTTTTATTCTCAGCTGAAAGACGTAGCCCGAAACGAAATAGCCGTTGTGAAGGTCGCACTCGAAAGAACAACTCGGGCAGCCGGCGGTAAGTCGACACGAGCGAAGCGTTCGCAAGGCGGCTGAGTCTGTGTGCGTCTAATTCATCGCAGAGCCCAAGATATACGATCCACGGTGACGACGATAATTATATCTCGGCGATTAGCACGTAACCACTGCGGGGGAATGACTGGTTCTGGCTATATTCCCTTCGGGCAGGGTACCTGTATATGCTTGCGGCTGGATGCAGTCGGCGTTACAGTTATTACTTACAGTGAACATTTTACTCAGGACTGTACTAAATCCATATTCATGAATTCAGCACTTCCATCTCCAATATATACCTTCATAAATCACTTTGTCGGAGAAAAACTAACGCCAGTTGCTAATACAAAGGCATCTTTTGCCTAATTTATCGCACAGTATGTTTTTCGTAATTGTTCCCATATGGCTAAACAAGTGTAGCACGACAGTTTGGAAAACCGATACGGCATAGAGGTTTCGCGCATCAATGCGAATCTGTCCTTTTCAGCTAACAGTTGACTCCGCAACCTAAAAAACCTTGCTTTCGGCGGACTGACTACTCTTCCTTATTTACCATACTGATTTTGGGTATTTTGATTTTCACACAGCAGCTACCTCTTAAATGAACAACTTTACTGTATTCATTGTGGGTGCTTCAGTGGCTGATATTAGACAAGTGCGAAATTCCAAAGCAACAAACATGGACGCATGCGAATCATCGAATAAAAGACTGCTCAGGTGCAGCGTACAGCTCATCGCAGTTTTTCAGTAGCGATTACTGTGTAGTTAGTCAGCGGAATGCACTGTATTTTCTCATGAGCTAATATTGGGGGCGAAACGTGCTTTGTGCGCCGTTTAATGTTAGCACGTTGCGTCGGTCGAGCTCCAGGGCCGTGGAATCTATCCCGCTGAAACCAACTGGCAGTAAATTTTTTACGAAGTATTACACAAAAAATATAGGTCCTCATTTTTATGTCTAAGCAGCCTGCTTGCTCTATGCGAACTATCAATTTCCTATAATGGTTTGACTATGTTCCTCAAAAGTCGCAATTTTGAGCAATAAAGCCAGGGAATGATCACGCGTAAAACACCTTATTCAGCTTACAACCAATATTCAAATATGATTTTGACGATTCTATGCTCCGATCTTTTCGGGAATCCCGCCTTTGCCAAATAAATTTCTCTCACGTGCTATATCTCACGTAGCAACTACCATGATGTAAAAAAGAACTTTTATCCTACCCGATTTTAGTACAATGCTTTTGTTGCGTAGATGAATCTCGACAAGCGATACGCACATTTCCCTCCTGCGCCTTTCTAGTTGCGCCTTCGTCAAAATGAAATACAAATATTAAAAAATCATGCTCGCTTTCGTCTAACAATGGCAATGGTTTAACGCGAAGCTTTCTCGTGATGTGTTCCTTGTTTGGCTGATCCCACATTGCGAGTATGTGTTACTCTGGAGGTATGCACACATTTTACAGTATAACCACAGCAAGAGCCCTCGGGTACGCCCTCCGTAGGCCTAACGTTGGGGTTGGGGGGGGTATACGGCCTGAATTGGTGCCTGCTACTTGGCGTGAGTACTTTTTCTAGTGTGTGGTGCTTCAAGCTGTTCAAACCTCAAAATTTGACGTTATGCCTAACGTCCTAAACCTCAGAACGCGACATCCTAACCTCCAAAGCGACGTTAGGCCTAACGACCCGTGGCTAACAAAATTACGGCATGCAGAGCAACGTCACTCTCATCGTACGTCGAGCTGTGTGGGTAAAGGCTGTCTACGTTCCCTTCAAAATATGACGTTAGGCCTGCATACTTCGCGCCGTCAGCACATTAAAATGTTACGGAGGAGTCCCAACGAAGGTGTTGCCAAGATTCACAGGGAAGTGTTTTACTTTTTCTACACTTCACTCATCATCATCATGATCATCATCAGAGAAAGTTGTCTATCCAGCAGTGCGTTCTCGCGTACGGACATCGCCAGTGAGCAAATTAAAGCTTCTCTTTAAAACTAGCAACACCACTACACCGGCTTTAGTTATTTAGCATTGTTACTATGTTACTATTTATTAATCATTATAACAGTTTTATTAATACATGATTCTTTTATTCAAGTTTAATATTTTGCAGTTTCTGCCATTCATACAATAGTTAAAACACAGGACAGTAAACAAATAATTCCTTATTAAAACTCATCCACAATTCTAGTCCAAGGGCTGTCTTGTGGGCCAGCCAGTCTTACTAAGGATGCAATGTCATTTCGCTGCATAGCAGTGAGCACGTTCTTCGGCTTGTTTGTAACAATGCCGTCAATTCCATACCTGTAAAAAACATCACGTTTTTAACATTGCAAAATATCTGCAAATTTTTATTACTCTAAAGAATAACCTGTGCAATTTGCAGCTATTTTGAATTAGCGTAACAAAAGCATGTGCAAAATAACAACAGACCTTCCGCCATGATCGCGAAAGGTTGGGACAATTTTCTATTTCTCTCTTTCGTAAACTCGTATACTTTACTTAGCGACAGCTTAGAAGTACGGAAAAACCGGGAAACGGCATATCACCAGCATTGCATTGAGGATATTCCTAAGCTTTCCTAAGACACTAATCCTTGAACTAAACCATTATATGAAACTATATTTTTATGTTGATTTTCACCGTTTCTTACCATATTTACGTTGATCCAGCAAACGGATCTGGTTGTATTGGCGGATCTTTCACCCAGCAGTTAAAGGTAGTTGACCACTGGATCATTTTTATTCAATAAATGATTCCGCAGCGCGAAATGACTGCACGGAAAATATGCAAGACAATATAATTGTCTTGGCATTCCATTTTAACGTACTGTGAGTTTGTGTAATCATCGTTTTATTTCCAGAAAGGTTCCGCCAAATATACGTTGAGCATTGTTTGCTTGTCCAGGAAGGTATCCGCACACACGTATAAGACTCTAAACGTTTCTTTCACAACGGGAGGGGGACAAATTTTGTTTGACCTTGCATGCGTGTCCCTTGTTTTTAGCGACCTCTTGTTATTATATTAACATTTAGTACAATCTCTGTGCTTCTTGATGTCATGGACAAGCCAAATAAACACAGTGGTGTTGGTATACGGCCATTTTTGTTTAGTGAAACAAGATACTGATCGCAACATTTTCCTGACTAATGTAGGTTTGATGCCGCAGCGACTTTCGATTTCTTCATTCTATAGAGAAGCGAACCTGGGTCATATAAGCCGTTTAACCAGCGGGATTCTGCAAACAAGCACAAGGAAGAAGCTGTGTCCTCACTTCGAGGCAGCGAAAACTTGAAGACATCAACACCGTTACGGAGTTCCTAAAAGCCTGTTCCTTATTGCTTGTTCCTAATTACTAAAAGCGGAGTTCCTAATTGCCTGCTTCTACATGCAGCGGCTTCAATGTCGGTTAACGTACGTAAGGCAGTGCTAACGACGTAAAATGAAAAATAAACTTGCAAAAATAAAACCAAATCGAGGGATCGAACTGGCAGCCGCGTCACATGAAGCTATGAGCTGCGTCTCAACGACATACTTCACTGCACCACATTCACAAGCTTCACTGAGAACACGTTTGTTGAATTAGTTGCTGCTAGATCATCGAAGATACAGTTTTAGCTCTTAGTCCACATCCTCCACATCTTTACCGCTCATCCCAGAGTATCTGCAGTGAAAAGAATCAAGAAGACCAGGCGTCTGGCTATCAAGACTCCAGCGAACTGACTGCCACGTGAGCCGCACCCGTGGAGCGAGCTCCCGCTGGTTGCGCTCGTGGCGAGCTTCGTTCCCTCTATTTAACACACTCTTGCGGCCACAAAGTTGGTTTGGGGTTTACTTCAAGACACCACATCAGCTGTACTGTACGTGGAATCTTCCGTCCCGATGACAGACGGAGGAAATCTCCGGGAGGAAGGAGCATGATCGCACAACTCTGTCGCGTCTGGAAAGCAGGTAAAGAAGCCGGACAAGCTGCTAGAACGCAGCGAATTGTCTTTTACAAACACTACGTCATCTACTTCGAGCTTAGCTGGCGGCTCTCTGTCGCCTCGTAAGTGAATCGAAGCAGGAGGAGGTGCTCCTGTTTCCGACGCTGCAAAGACGACGCTCCTTGACGGCTTGACCGTGCCGTGCTCGTATTCGCAGCTCTCTGCCTCAAGGGTTCTGGAAGGCTGGGTATCAGCTGGATTCGCGTGCTCTTTTTGCCTAGCCAGTAGTTCACTTGGGTGAGCGGGCAAGGCACCGCTCTTTGTCACAGGCTTTAAGACACAAACGTGGTGACGTTGTCCGCACTCAAAACGACGCTGTCTGAGCGTTTTGCACTGTTTGCCGAGCACTTTCATGATGCATGGGTCACCTCCTTCTGTTTCGGTATGAAGATTCTCGTTTTTTAACTCGTCTCGCAAGGACAAACGGTTGGAGACGTGAATTCCTGGCTCTTTACTAGGGAGGGGCACATGATCCTGGTGATTGTCTTTGCGATCCTCGAGTTCTAACGGTTGGACGGTGGGGCCATTGAACGTGAAGTTTTCCGTAGTGCCCTGATTTCAGATGGCTTCCAGGCCACCCATGGACGATCGATCAGTGTCTGCGGCGGCGTCTTTCTAGGGCGATTCTCCGAGAGATAAAAAAGCGCACTCGAATGAGCGGTCAAAGGTCTTGGACTTTTGAGTTGGCCACCTTGTAGAGTCCTGCCCACACTGTATTCATGGCTGTCTGGAGAAAAATTTTCGAGAACTTGGTCCTGCTGCCAGATTACAATATGCCGCCGACACGATCAGCACGCTGACTCGGTTTTCTCGGAACGTGGGTGTGAGTCTAGCATCAGCAGCAACTTGACCTGTATTAGCCCTTGCACAAATGACAGCTTCGCTGGCGGGTGGGCTTGTAATTCTGCAGATGTCTGGGACTTGTAGGGCCTCTATTGTGACTTGCCGCCAATCATTCTGGCTTTTAAGCGCCAAGAGGACTCTGTTGCACGTAACAGGTTCTCTCGGGCGAGTGTTTCCGAACGTGGCTATCCTGAGAAATGAGACGACGTTTACTGTACAAGTAACTGCCCGGGACACAGCGTCGGATGAAATTTCGCTGGCTCCCAGTGTCCCGCAAAAAAACGAACGTACGGCTGGCAGGTCTTGCCACGGCCTCATGCATGGCCTGTCTGCAGGAGCACCCGCATGGGTCCTGTACCGCTGGTCGACGCGGATGTCACCACGATGGCATTATCGCTTGTTGTCCTGTTACTACGACTTTGCTGTGACTCTCGGCCAGTAGGCTCGAAACCCTCCGCATGGAGCTTTATGTCACAGAGTCGTGAGGTGCTGACGTGAACACAGGCCGCAAACCAGTCTGTTGGCTGATATGCAGTGTCGTGCGAGATGATTGTACCTGCCACATCTGAAACAGCACCTGCCTGCCTGCGGACGCTTTAGCTTCTCCGCGGGCGTGATTGCTGTTGCTGCGGTGGGCGAGGACATGGTCCTGAGCATTGCAAAGGTTACACCTAACCATCCCCGAAGGTAGAGATTGGGCGCAGTGAATCATCGCCGTTGGAGGATTGATACGCAGAGGTGACGACTGGTGGCTCTCCTGGACGCGGTGCAGGGACGGCACAGGAAGATTTCATCGACTGTCCTCCCGAATTTTCGCCTGGACGTGGAGGAAGTCCAGGATTGCTTTCATTTCCTTGGACCTGGCGGAAGCGGTTGCGGAGACCTCAGGTGCGCCCTGCTGCCCTTGTCGGTACATGAGGCTCAGATCGTGCGGCATGGTCCGTAGCAGAACTTCATGGAGCACTACGTAGTACTGGTACGGGGAGATCCCCGGCCCTTGAACGCCTTTATGTGAAATGTCACTCTGTCGTAGAGGACCAGCAATTATTCGGCGTCGTTCGAACTCTGACCAGCTCGTTGGCGGGAGATTTGTCGACGTGGTCATGCACGAGATTTTTCTGCCCGAATCGGTTGGTGGCGACCTTGACGGCGAAGTTGTAGTTATCGTCATCCAGGCTGATGTCATCAGTCGCATCTTTGGCAGCAACCGTCAGATACGATAGCAAGTATTTAAACTTCCCAATGCGTGGCAAAGTTGGGTTCGAGTGGATGCTGTCATCGTACAGTTCCCAGAACACTTCGCAGCCGTGTCGGTCTCCCGAGGACGTCACCAGGAGCTCGTGGGATGCGCTTGTGGCAAAATTCTTTCTCTATATTTAACAGCATCTCCACAGAATCTTAGTGAACCAACTCGAGAGCAACAAAGGAATCCAAGATTTTGCTGTTTTTGCGCGTGTTTTGGATCCGAGGAGTAATAAATTGGGGTGAATTCATCGTTAATACACACAATTTGAATTATCTAGTGTAGCATGTTACACTGATGCACGGAGTTCAAGAATGCGTCACACAATGAATGAGGACGTTGCCGTCTATGACCGCTGCGGAATGACAGATTAGCCTTTTTTTATATTGACGGCATTTTTTGTCCAAATACCCCTCAGTAGTCCATTGTGGGTCGGAAGTTTCTCTCGTGCACACAACAACCTTTCTTGGCAGCTAGATACAAGACCGGTGATTGTACCTGTGAGGAGGCTACAAGGTTTAAAGTAAGTAGACGATTGTTCTATCCCGGCATGCTATCTGGCGAAGGGTTATAGCTGCCGTTATATTAAATGGGCAATCAAGACAACATAGATATATTGTTTGTCTTTAAAAAACTAGCCTCAGGTAACTCAGCTCCAATTCAGCCACGAAAGACGTCTTTTTAACAAAAAAGTGGAAGAAAAAATATTGGAAAATTTAGAATTTTGAGTTAGAGTGACGCAAAAACGGCACGAGTGACACAACAGAGGCTAGCAATAACCACATGGTCCTCAGTGTTCCAACTGCGCTTTAGTATTTGAACTGTTAAAATTAAACTGAAGCAGAGTCGGTATACCTGCAGAACAGCACGCGACGAAAGGACACGCGACAAAACAGCACGAGACAGAAGAGCACAGCGTCAGAAGGGCACAGCATCAAAAGCGCACACGACAGAAAAGCACAACGACAGAGTAGCACAGCGACATAAGCGCACGCAACAGAAGCAGCAGGGCGAGAAAACAGCATACGACAAAACAGCACACCGCAAGGGCAGAGCACTGAAACAGTTGAGTGCGGTGGCGTAGCTAGGTAGACTGGCATAGTGCACAGGCGGGGCGATCTCGGACCGGGTAGCACGCATTTTCTCGGGCCCGGGCCGGGCTCGGGCTTGAACCAAATTTTTTTCGGGACCGTGCTAGCCCAAGCCACTCGGGCCGTCCCTGGGGCCCGGCAATCCTGTGCCGCAAATTTTAAATTGTTGAATACAAAAAGATTTTTGTTAATCGTTCAGGTTAAGTACAACAAAAAAAGTGAAGTGTAAATTCATTACGGCGCTGTTAAAATATACGACAAAACACGAGTGGGCTTAGAAAGCCTTTACATCAATAAAAAAATGTCTGGGACCCATCAGCATAGCATAAGAGAGTGGGCCAGAAAACGACAAAACTCCAGCCACAGAGTACAACATGATTATCTTTGCCCTTTGCTTTTCAAACAAAAACAAACACTAGTGATGTTTGGGGCAAGTTCTTCGTTATATTTCCAAACACGGAATTCTTAAATGCGTCAAATGGTTCAGCACCCGGAAAAATTACTAGCTTTTGGGGGGAGTTGTGGTGGTACTTCTGTTTAATCTGTCCTGGAGTTATTGCCATTTTACGTGGATTCTACTTTCGTAGGTTGGCAGGGCAGAACCGAATTCAGCGATCAGAAATGTGCACCGACCTCGTGTATAGCGCCTGTTTTGTGGCAAATGTTTTTAGCAAAATTGATCGTTGCAGGGAAAGATGCCTGAAGGCGGCCGCAGACGATTGTTCGGTGCTGTTTGCAAACCTTGCATCGAACAGACCCGCATTTCTTTCCTGTTGTCCCCGTCGTTCGTGTGTTTTTAACTGTTTTTAACTGTTTTCGTCTGTTTTTTACTGACTGCTGTAACCCTTGTTTCAATCTCATATATCCCTACAAAAATACATAACGATTGCTCGCTAAGACCCCTCTATAATTACGCTTAGTTTCATATACTGTTCACAACTAGGTACGTCACCGTAATGCTGCAAAGGTTGTTGAATTCCAGTGTACGACAACAATAAAAACTGGCACCGACTGTTCATAAAATCCACAAAAGACGTTCCGGCTCCCGTACGGGTGCTTTGTTCACCTATCTTGGTCGGAGCCGGTTTTTATTGTTGTCATGCGTTTTCGCGACCAGACTGGCTTCCGCCCACACCTTGATATCAATTCCCATGTACTGTCAATACATAGATTTTTTGGGAAGGAAACGGACAGCCCCATGTCTGACTGCTAGAACAAAACTTGAAGCGGTGTAGCCAGAACAGATCGCGGCCTTATACACCCCACGGCTGCAGATGCACATCCCCCGTTTGCACAACCAACTTTGTGCGCTTTAGGCACACGCTACTACAACGTAAATTGCACAATGGCTCCCCAACGACCTGTACTACCACTCATCATTTTAGGGGCGAAGCTGCTAAAGCCGTGGGTCTGTCCATCCCTTATGTCTCGTTGTACGTGACCGCCTAGTTCGATGACTCACTCGCAGGTGGCGCTACGTGACCGCCTAGTTCGATGACTCACTCGCAGGTGGCGCTGGTGTGAGTGACGTCAAGATGACGTCACTCGCACGTGACTGACACTATAAAATGCAATCGCTGTTGACGCGCTTCCTCTTTTGCAATGAGTCACCAGATGGAGGAGGTGGTTGTTGACAAGGCTGCGGAGCGGAGGGCGCGCAGGGCGGCGGCAGCGCGCGCTCGCCGACAGGATCCCGCCGTGCACGAAAGAGAGGCCGAAGCATCTCGTCTAGAAAGTCGCGCTTAAACCGCGCGTCGGCAGCGTCGGGCTGAGCTCACTTGATGCGTTTTGCAGCCCCCGCGCGAGCTCTCACTGCATCGGGGTTTGCCTGCCGATACGAGCGCTTGCTTGCAGCCTCACGAACCCTACAACAACAACAACAACATGAACAAGAACAAAATAAAAAAAAGGTTGATTTGTACAATGTACGCACACAGTCGTATACGTCTTTCTTAAGATGTAATGGGCGAACTTTCACGGGAGAGTTACGGTTACCGATGATCTCCCCCTCTCGAGCTTCGCCCCACTTATCATCATTCATTCCGTGGATATGGCGTGATTTTTTTTTCTTGCTCGTCAATACCTATGAAAAAGATAGCCCAGCTTCCCTGACTTAAGGTCACTAACTCTGATGTTAACAGCAAAGCTTCCTGCCGTTCCCTAATTGCAAGGCTAAGCTTCATACAATCCTCCAGGCCAGAAGATCGATTCCCGTTCGCGCAAATTCATTTTTGTGTTGTTCCACTGCTCGCACCATCTACGGGAGCCTTTTGTTACTTTTGAAATTTGTACACTGCCACGACGGTGCGCCGCGGGCGTTTTTTTATGCCGTCTTTTTTATTCGCTTTCGCGAAAATCAAGCAGTCATAATTTTCCATCAAGACAACAATAAAAATATCACTTATGAGTGATGTCTCTCCTCAAAAACCCTTAATAGTTCCTTTTGCTGCACGATGTTGACAAGTATAAACAATTCCACCACATTTAGTAGTTTAGAAAAGCTTTTCCTACATAAACGTTTCATTGAAGCCATCTTTTAACACGTGCATGTGTGCTTTGAGCTTGCTCTCCTCCTCGCTGGTCTATGCCCTCTCCCGACCGCGTTACAACATTTAGTCCTATGAAAGCATCGACTAAGAACAGCTCTGCTACAAGGTACCATTTCAACGCGACATGCCTACAGACCGTAACCAAAGCAAGAAGCACGGGCACTGGGGAAGACAGCCAGTCTACCCATTAGAAACAAGAAAAGGCCGCTCGGGCTCCGCGTCACCTGGATGCGAGACTACACTTCTGCCTCGCCCAATAGAGGGTCCTATGAAGGCCACTTACCAAAGCTTCTGTTGTGCGAATATCGCGAGTGATGATTGTATTGAGGGCTGTATTGATTGACGGCATTAATGTGATCATTGTGCAGTAACCTTTTACTCAATCCGGCGTGTCTCCTCTATATTGGTGGAGATACAATGCGTCATGGGATCGGCTGTTATCGTAAAATATACAAAAAATGGCCGCCATCCCGCCCTGCGAACGTGGGTATGAAGCGAAGCTGTTGCAAACCATTACACATTAGGGGCCCTATTCTCGACTGCACAAATTGCCGGCAATTCAGGCAATTTTCCGGAAGTCTTTTCTGATTGGCTTTCAATTTTGGTAACGTGCTTCCGGTTGACAAAGCGGTTGTGTGTGCTGTCGTCATTTTGACGTTTCATGTCGTCTACGGACACCAGTTCTAAAGTTTGCCTTATTTCTCGTTACTAAAGGCGCATAATTCTTGGCCGGCAATGAAAAACCAGACTAAATGCAGCGGACTTGACAACGTAAGCCTGTATTTGCTATTCAACAACAATACTGCTTGTAATACACACCCACTCTGTTATTGGCTGAGAAGGCGTGACGTAATTTAAACAGTTGGCGGGAACGATTACGTCATGCATTGGCAACTTCAGCCTGCGTAAAAGTGACGTAATGCTACGTAACAGCTTGAAAATGGCGGCTGTTTTTGTCCCAAAATAAAAGCAAAATAGGGCACAATATTGCCCCGGCTTACGGCGCCGCGAAATGTGCGGCAATTTGCAGCAGGCGCAGTTTCGCATGTGACCCGCCGCGGTGGCTAAGTGGCTAAGGCGTTGCGCTGCTGAGCACGAGGTCGCGGGTTCGATTCCCGGCCGCGGCGGCCGCTTTTCTGATGGAGGCGAAAAGCAAAAACGCCCGTGTGTACGAGATTTCGGCGCACTATAAAGATCCCCAGGTGGTCAAAATTAATCCGGAGCCCTCCACTACGGCGCGCCTCATCGCCTGCGTTGCGTCGGCGCGTTAAACCCTACAATCAATCAGTTTCGCATGCGCTCTGTTTAAAGCATGTTTCCTACCGAAACAAATTATAGTTTCAACTGCTTCCAAGTCAGCGATCATGGAACATACAAATAACATGCAGTATTTTGCTTTTATGTTTGGCAAAAAAATAAAAATAATTTGTTTGGCGTAACCGCAACATAAGAGGGCAGTATGATGATGATGGTTTAAGTTTAATGGCGCAAGGCCGACATGGGCAAAGAGCGCCAAATACAAAGTTATTTGATAAGGAGGGAAATCGGATAAAGTCAGTTAAATACTATGAGCACGTCTGGTGTAAAGGGCCAGGGTGAAGAACGTGAGTGGTTAAAAGATAAATACGGTGGCTGGTGTATAGGACCAGGGGTAAAACTATGGGTGATAAGAGATGAGTTGTAAGAAATGAACTTTAGATAGGAACCTTACGGTTCGCTGTACAGAGAACATGGCTTCATCTCCTAAGAAGTATGACGGGTGTGGTGGAATATGTCGTGTGTGTAGTTGTGGGAAGTGTTTTCGTCGTGTAATGTCGAGTGCCTTTAATTGTATGAGGATGTGGATCACGGATAGGGCCTCTCCGCACCTGCTGCACAGAGGTCTTGGAGACCCCGTGAGAAGGTGCGAGTGCGTTGCATGAGTGTGCCCTATCCGTAATCTAGCCAAGGCGACTTCAGTGTATCTATTACGTGTGTCGGTGGTGTATGTGTCATGAAGTGCCCGTGGACGAAGAGGAAGAGGAGACCGAGCGCGCAGCTGCAACGAGTGCGTGCAGAAAAATCGAACCAGGCCGGTGATCAGGGGACGCCTGTGACGCGCTGGGCTTGAGAGCGCGGCCCTGTGATCGTTTCGGGGAAGACCCGGAGCGCAACCGCTGCTGTTCCCGAGAGCCGTCCGCCGCTGATCCCGACAACCCGTGGGCTGGCCGTGCCTGGAGCTGGTGACGCGCTGGGAGAGAGAGCGCGGGTCCGGATTCACATGGAGGTGGAACCCTCCGCTCACACCCGCTGCTACGCCCTCGAGCCGTGACTCATCGGAAAGGTCGACGATGCCTGCCCGACGTCCCGCGCCTGGTTACGACGAGGCCTAGAACCGGTCATCGAGCCAGCCTCGCCGTGACGTCCTCGTCGACTCCGCACGCATCGGGACTTCAACACCTCGAGGGGCTGCGACAAAACCCCGTAGGACGTTTGCTTTCTTTATTGCGGACATTTCCGTTAGCCTCTTGCCTTTTTTAACGCTGATATCTTTCGTCTCACGTACTTGCTTTCGTGCCCTAACTTCTGCTTGTTTCTAGTCATGCATAAAGCAACGTTTACTCGCGCACGCACTGGCCACTGACTCGTGCACTTCACGCCAATCCTTGGCCCATTCATTCACCAAAAGTGGCGAGCCTGCCAGGATTTCTTAACATCCGCTGAAAGGAGTCAGTGAGCCACAGTGTGCCTGTAACGTTAGCTGCAGGCAGCATGGATCTTGAGAAGTTAATGGCAATGGGGACTCAGCTGGGACTCTCGGGACAAGAGCTTAGGGCGTGGATAGAGAGCGACGGGCTGAGCAACGCGCCGCTAGAGCCGCCGAGAGGGAAGCCAGCCGAGAAACCGCTGAAAGAGGCGAAAGAAGCTGCGGAAAGAGCGAAAGATGCTGCAGAAAGGGAGAAGAGTTTGCTACTGCTAAGGATCCGACTCCAAGAGGGTGGTGGTACCAGCCAACCAAATGTCGCCGCTGGGAGGGGAAGTTGTCGCAACTCCGCCTGCGAATTAACCCGCAGAAACTTCTTCCTCTATTCGATGAGAAACGCGACGACCTGCACGCGTACCTGCAAAGGTTTGAGCGCGTGGCTAACCGGACAGCAGTGGCCTCGGACAAATGGGCCCTAGCTGTAAGCATGTGCTTGAGCGGGGAAGCTCTTACTATCATAGGCCGTATGACCGCCGAAGAGTCCCTTGATTACGTCAAGGTCAAACGGGCGTTGCTGCAGCGGTTTCGGTTCACAGCCCAAGGTTACCAAGAAACGTTCAGGAAGGCGAGGGGCTGAGGATGGCGAAACAGGGAAACAACTAGCGGCAAGGCTTACCGGGTTATTTTGATCACTCGATTCGAGATGGCGAATGTGCAAAAAACCATTCGATGCTCTTCGCTGATCAAATGATCGGCGAAGCAATTCAATCCGCTGCTGCCATCCCAAGCTCGTCATCTTCCTGAAAGGAGCGAGAGTGTAAGACTCTGAACGACCTGGCAGAGGCTACAGATCGTTTCTAGAGGCGCAAAACCTCTCGAACCTTGGAAAGGTGTCCGAAGACGACCGCGATACAACGGAAGTCGTAATCGACTCGCGGAAGCAAGGGCCACCGGAAATAGCTTTGTGTGCAACCGACCTAGGACACCGTGCACAAGAGTGCCGTTACTCCATGAAAGAACCGGCAAGATGCGCTACTTGTGGTCACCACGGGCATAAAACTGAGCACTGCGGACATGGATTAAGGGGAACAGAGCAGGTTGCTGCTTGTGCCCTCACTGAGCCCCGGGAAGCTCAACAGCAGTGCGTCAAGCTCGACGACACGCACGATGAGAATCCTGCTATCAAGTATTCGTGTGGCATCGTAAAGGAACATTCTTGCCTAGGGAAAGGAATGCCGGTAGTCGAAGGAAGACTATCCGGAAAGCCCGTCACCGTTTTGCGGGACACTGGTAGCAATACCGTTCTTGTCCGACGAGACTTGGTCGCAGAAAACCAGTTGACGGGAAGAACCACCCGAGTACTGCTCTTGGACGGAACAGTTAAGAAGTTCCCGGAAGCCAAAGTCTACGTCGAAACGCCGCACTTTGTGGGCTGCGGTTACCGCCGCTTGCGTAGATCAACTGATCTATGACATCGTGCTCGGGAATATTCAAGGCGTGAGGGAGCCTCATGAACCGGATCCCGACTGGCAGCTCAAAGGAAAACGCGGCCCATGTGTGGTAGTGGCCACAGCAGCCACCCAGCTGCCCACCGATCGTTTGGGTTTGGCTGTCGCCAATACAAGCAAGGCCGAGAATGAGTGTTTAACTGGGCCTCGAATCAGCCTGCGATGATATCCCCAGAGAAGAGTTGACTCAAGAACAATTACGAGACCCGACCCTTCGATGCTGTTTCCGGAAGTTGGGAAAGGCTTTTACATCTGGAAAAGGACAAATGTACTCGTTTGTAAAATCAGACAACGTGTTGTACCGTCTGTACCAGCTTGCCACAGGCCCAACAGTATAAACAAGTGGTCGTTCCAAAGAAACTGCGGGAACCGATCCTTCGAGTAGCCCATGAGAGCACCATGGTGGGGCACCAAGGTGTTCGAAGGACGACCCACCGCGTTTTGCAAGAGTGTTTCTGGCCAGACCTGCGTCGAGACGTACGACATTTTGTCAGAACGTGCGGAACCTGTCGGCATAATATACAGAAAAGAAAGACGGGATCTTGGGCACCAGCAGGAGGCATGCTAACTTGCTGTACCCAAGACAAAGACGCTCCAGACCCAGAAGCGTTCAAAAGCAAAACGCCATCGCGCATGTGCAACTGAAACATTTACGAAGTCGACGGTCCGACGACTACACTGTGAATCCGCGTTCGACAAGGTATCCACTCAGTCGCCGCCGTTTCATAAAAGTTTGCCCGGCCAGCCGGTCGACGAGCCTGAAAGACTTAAATGCGGCCCGAAAACCGAACTTCCGCAGAGCAGTCAAAGGAGAAGGCAAGACCATCCCAGCAGAACCCAATGCTTCATCAACTCAAGGGCAGCGACCTGACCGCAAGCGACACCGTCGGCGCGGCGATGAAGCGATCGGCTGCACCAGAGTCATCGATAGCCAGTCACAGGGTCGCCCGCACGAAACCTCTGACGAATACAAGGGCATCGACAATCCAGGGGCTGACTACACGAGTGGAGTTTAATCCTCGGCCTGTCCCCCTCTCTTTTGTAATAGTGTGTGCTATTCAGTGGTTTTTAACGCGTAATTGTGGTCCTACATTTGTTTAGTGTATTTTTCTATACCCTTCGTGCGTAGTGCTGTGCGGTGAAGTGTGCCGGTAGGACTGACTGTGCTCTTGTGGACTGTGCGCAAGAACTTTTCCTACCGGTACTGCGAACTTCTTCCAACTCCACCCTGCCTTTTTAACTTTGAGAATAGTTGTTGCTACCCAACAACTTTCTTAGACCCGGGGTCATTGTCATGAAGTGCCCGTGGACGAAGAGGAAGAGGAGACCGAGCGCGCAGCTGCAACGAGTGCGTGCAGAAAAATCGAACCAGGCCGGTGATCAGGGGACGCCTGTGACGCGCTGGGCTTGAGAGCGCGGCCCTGTGATCGTTCGGGGAAAGACCCGGAGCGCAAACCGCTGCTGTTCCCGAGAGCCGTCCGCCGCTGATCCCGACAACCCGTGGGCTGGCCGTGCCTGGAGCTGGTGACGCGCTGGGCGAGAGAGCGCGGGTCCGGATTCACCTGGAGGTGGAACCCTCCGCTCACACCCGCTGCTACGCCCTCGAGCCGTGACTCATCGGAAAGGTCGACGATGCCTGCCCGACGTCCCGCGCCTGGTTACGACGAGGCCTAGAACCGGTCATCGAGCCAGCCTCGCCGTGACGTCCTCGTCGACTCCGCGCGCATCGGGACTTCAACCCCTCGAGGGGCTGCGACAAAACCCCGTAGGACGTTTAATTTCTTTATTGCGGACATTTCCGTTAGCCTCTTGCCTTTTTTACGCTGATATCTTCCGTCTCGCGTAGTTGCTTTCGTTCCCTAACTTCTGCTTGTTTCGTGTCATGCATAAAGCAACGTTTAGTCGCACACGCACTGGTCACTGACTCGTGACTTTCACGCCAATCCTTGGCCCATTCATTACAAAAAGTGGCGAGCCTGCCTGTCCCAAGTGTGGTTTTATTACGTGTAACTTGTCTGTTTGTTCACTCCAGTGTGTTTGCCATGTTTTGCGAAGTTGTTGTCTGATGTGTGGTTTCACGTCGGTGTAGGGTAATGTGGTTATGTCTACTGTATTCGAGAGTGTAGCAGCAGCAGCCATTCGGTCCGCTGCTTCGTTCCCGGCTATACCACTGTGGCCAGGGACCCAGCAAAGAACCAGTTCAAATTTGCGTACATACACCGACAAAATACCCTTGACTATTAGATTTACAACGTGATTTTTTGAAGACTTTGTTGACGACAACGCCCGCACGACACTGAGGGAGTCTGTATATATAATGGATTGTGGGATGTGACTTTGAAGGATATGATTAACAACAAGAAGTACACCATAAGCCTCTGCCGTAAAGATACTGGTATTACTGTTAAGAGTTCTAGTGACATTAGGCCGGGCCCATGCGCCGCGCAGGACACAGAGGTGGCAGTTTTAGAGGCATCCGTATAAAATTCAGAAAATTGATACTTCTGCTGCAAATACAAGAAGTGCTGCAGAATTGCACATGTGGGAGCTCGGTTTTTATCTACATGTGTGAAGGATGTGTCGCATGATACAGGGCGGAGATGCCATGGTGCTATAAAATCTGTTTGAGAACTTTGTATGGTGTCTAAAAAGGAGACAGAAAGCTCTGACGCTTCCTCTCTAACTCTGTAAGAGAAGGGCGCAGAGAACGATGGTCGGTTTAGGAGTAGTGCAGTCTGAGACGTATCATAAAAAGCCGATTTAAAAGGATGGTGTGGCATAGATGACATTTTAAAAGCAAAAAGAAGATCTGTGTATGCTCGCTCACGTTGTAGGTTGCACTTATTACACTCCACATAGAGGCTTTCGACCGGGCTAGTCCGGAAGGCGCCACATGCCAACCGGAGCCCCAGATGAAGCACTGGGTCCAGCATTTTCAGGGATGTCTTACTTGCTGACCCATAAACAACGCTTCCATAGTCTAATCGTGAACCTATCAGGCTGGTAAAAACACGTAAAAGAAGTTGTTTGTCAGCCCCATATGAAGAGTGGGAGAGAACCTTGAGTATATTCATGGCCTTTAAGCATTTATGTTTAAGTTGTTTTATGTGTGGAATGAACGAGAGCTTTTCGTCAAGGACTACACCTAAAAACTTGTGTTCATTTCTGACTGGAATTGAGACACCATTGAGTTTGATGTCTGGATCCGGCCGAATGCCGCGCCTTTTCGAAAACAAAACACAAGTACACTTCACTGGATTAAATTTAAAACCGTTGCTATCTGCCCAGCCAGCTAGCTTGTTAACACCAAGCTGGACTTGGCGCTCGCAGATAGACAGGTTACAAGACTTAAAGGATAATTGCACGTCGTCTACATAGATTGAGCAGGAAATGGTTGGTGGCAGAGCCTTCCGAAGAGAGTTCATTTTTACAATAAACAACGTGCAACTCAAAACTCCACCTTGCGGAACACCGTTTTCCTGCACATGAACTCTAGAGAGTGCAGTTCCAACTCGCACGCGAAACGTTCTTTCAGAGAGGTAACTGGCAAGCGTGTTCCACATGTTACCCGACATACCAAAGGACTTCAAATCGCTGAGGATGCCGTACCGCCAAGCAGTGTCGTACGCCTTTTCAAGATCAAAGAATACTGTCATACAGTACTGCTTATGGAGGTAAGCATCTTTAATATATGACTCTAACGCAACGAGTTGATCGTTCGTAGATCGCCCCGCCCTAAAGCCTGCCTGACAGCTCTCGAGAAGACCGTTGTACTCTAAGAAGTACACGAGTCTCCTGTTTATCATCTTCTCGAAGAGCTTACACAGGCAGCTTGTCAGGGCAATGGGGCGATAACTGGCGGGAGAGGAAGGGTCCTTCCCTTCCTTTAGGAAAGCCACTACTATGGCCTCCCTCCAAGAGCGTGGGAAGTGCCCCGAAAGAAATATTTTATTGTAGAGGTGAAGAAGTGTTTCAAGTGTGTCTGCATGTAAGTGTTGTATCATTGTGTATGAAATCCTGTCTGCACCTGGAGCTGAAGGTTTACAAGTACCGAGTGCGACCTTCAGCTCATGAAGTGAAAAGGGGGTGTTATAGGATGAGTTCGACTTATTAGTGTCTCGCAAGGACTTCTTCTCACATGATGCTTTGTGTTTAATGAAAGTGTTGGTGTAGTGTGCTGAACTGGACACGTGTTCAAATGTGTTGTGCAAGTGTGTTAGCCTGGTCTTCCAGTGTGTCCCCTGTTGTACTAACCAGGGGCAGGCTGTGTGTCTGTTGTCCTTTTAGTTTTCGTATTCGTGTCCAGACTTTGTGTGTGTCAGTGTATGAGTTGATGGAAGTGAGGAAGGTGCGCCAACTCTCCCTTTTCGCCTCACGACGCACTCGCTTCCCAAAAGCCTTTGCCCGTTTAAAAAAGATTAGGTTATGTGACGTGGGGTACCGGCGAAGGACACCCCACGCCTTGTTCTGGGCCTCTCGCGCCCGCCTGCAGTCCTCGTTCCACCAGGGCCTCCTTGGGGTGCGGGACCCACTGGAGGCCTGGGGAATGGACTTTTCGGCAGCGTCGAGGATGTGCGCCGTGACGAGTTGGGCGGCTTCCTCCACGTGTAGGTGTTTTATGGATGTGTGGTGTAGTTGAGATGTTTGTGTGAATGTGCTCCAGTTTGCTTTTGATTCATTAAACCTTTTATGGGAAGATGGACTGCTCGGGCCTATACCTATATACGTTAATGAAGTGGGGAAATGGTCACTACCATATGGGTCCGTGCCCACACCCCACTCAAGACATGGAAAGAGAACTGCGGAACCAATAGCCAAGTCAAGATGCGAGTATGTATTGTGTCCTAAGTTATGGTATGTAGGCTGTTTTTTGTTGAAAAGGCATGCTCCGGAGGATGTAAGAAACTTCTCTATCAGGCGACCTCGGGCATCCGTTCTAGACGAGCCCCAAAGAGAGTTGTGTGCATTAAGGTCGCCTGTTATGATGTATGGTTTCGGGCAGCTGGTCGACCAGCGCCTCGAAGTCAGAGCTCAGAAGTGCAAAATCAGGAGAGATGTAAATGGAGCATACCGTTATTAACCTATTAAATATTATCGTACGGATTGCTACAGCCTCAAGGACAGTGTTCAGAGTGACAGGGTGGCAGGCTAAGGATTTCCGGGCGACAATTGCCACACCTCCTGAAGAGTGTGTGCAGCCAACCCTGTCCTTTCTGAATACCATGTACCTATTTAAGAAATTTGTTTGTTTAGAATTGAGGTGGGTTTCCTGGAGACACATGATACTTGGCTGACTGGCATGCAGAATCTCATACACATCGTCAAGATTTTTAAGGAGGCCTCTGCAGTTCCATTGGATGATGTTTTCTGTTCCCATTATTTAAGTTTAAGAATAACTGGAGTGTGTGTGTGTGTTTTGTGTGTGTGTGTGTTGTGTCGTCTTTCGGGGCTGTTATTCTAGGATTTTTAGGCTTTTCTGTCTGCTTGGACATCGGAGGCCGCTCCTTGCGCTGCGTAGCAGGCAGGAACGGCGTGACATCCATCTCCTCGTCGGATGCCAGAAGGGTGCCCGGCGGACCAGGCCCCCCGGACTTGGCCCCCTTTCGGGAGCCCTTCGTTTGAGCCGCCACCGCCGAGGGCGTCCGGGGCACCAGAGGTGGCACGGGAGGGGCGGTGGCGGCGGGAGCCGATGCGGGGCCCCCGGTGTCCATCCGGTCGGCAACCTCCAACGCACTGGAGGACGGGGAGGCAGAGGGGGAGCGGCACCGGTCCCCACAGAAGAGGTTGTCACCACAACCGCTGCTGCCTCAGCAAGCGGCGTGGCAACGGATTGGGCTGCCTGAGGCACCCCAGGGGGGGGGCGGCGGAGGGACCAGGTCAGACTCGCTGAACTGGGTCCCTGTGGACACCAGACGCCGCTCCGCCCCCCGGCGAGCCGCGTCGGCGTACCTCCCCAGGGGGAAAGAGGCGAACCTCTTTGGCGCCTCTCGGAAGGTGATGTTCTCAGTTACCTTCACATTAATGATCGCCTTCTCCTGCTCAAACTTCTCGCACGTTCGAGAGTAGGCGGCATGGGGTCCCTGGCAGTTGGCGCAGGTGAGGGTTGACGATGGACAATTATCGGAAGGATGATCATGCTGAGCGCACTTTGCGCAGGTCAGACGACCACGGCAGGAGTTGGTTCCGTGCCCGAACCGCTGGCACTTAAAGCAGCGGCGCGGGTTTGGAATGTAAGGACGAATGGAGCATCGGATGAACCCTGCGTTGATATGGTCAGGAAGTGAGGAGCAGTTGAAGGTCAGGATAATGTGTTTCGTGGGGATTACCTTATCATCTCTACGCATCGTGATGCGGCGCACGGCTGTGACACCCTGATCCTTTAGACCTTCAAGAATGTCGGCATCTGTCTTGTTAAGAAGATCTGCCTCAGATATCACACCCTGCGAGCTATTCAGGCTGCGGTGGGGTGTGACCCTGATGTCCAGATCGACCATTTTCGTCTGACCAAGAAGTGTGGTTGCCTGCTGCTGGTTTTTTACTTCAACAAGGACTTCGCCTGTGCGTTGTTTTTTGGCATTGTAGGTTTTCCCAATTATTCCATCAAGGTATTTTGTAATTAAAAATACTGATTGTGAAGCAAGAGGGCGAGCTGAATCAAGAGATTCGATAACAAGGAAACGAGAGTATTTGTCTGGCTTTGGGAAGCTCATACTTGAAAGTGGAGGGAAAGATACTTCGGTGCGGCCCCTTTTCAGGGACCGATCACGTTTGGAGGGGGGTTTTGAATTTTCCATACAGCATAGAAAAAAGCAGGGGACGGGGGTACTTTCTTCTCAAACCTTACCCTGATAGCCTGAGAGGTCCCGGAGCTCCCTGCCTGGTAAACAGACAGGGAGCCCATCCGCCGGAGCTTGACCTGGGCTCCGACGGCCACCGTTTGAGGCTTCTACCCTTCACCTTTAAACACATCACCACGGTAGGTTACAGTTTATGTTGGGGGCTCGGGGTCCGTGGTGTCGCCAACACCGTCACCATGAATACTCAAGGTGCCCCGTGCGGGGATAAGAGGGCAGTACAAGCCTCTCCATGACAAAGAGAACCGAATGCATGGCATTTGGCCATACTTGTCCTAGTAAGCTGTTGGGTCACATGATCGAACTCAAGAGAAAAATAACAATGAAAAGTGACTATTTAGTTCATTACAGCGCTGATTGCAGTCCAGCTTGACGAATGAGTGAATCGGCGACATCGGTGCGCTCCGCGGTTATCAGGCGTAGCGCTTCGCTGCTCTTATGTGTCATAGAAGCGATGGTCGCGGCCGTCTTTTTCTGTGATCACGCCATAAACTTGTAACATAGCAGCAGACGATGGCGTGGCGGCGGTGGCGGCAGGGAAGGTGATAACGCAACAAAGCTTGCATTGAAGCAGAGAGCCCAGCTATGTTAATAAAAGCGATTGAAAGAAATAAATAGATACGGTAAAAAAATTGTGTGATGTTCTTTAGCTCGACATCCGCCTTTCGCTCGCTTCTGGATCAAGTTACTCGATCGCCTTGTGCACCGTTGGCGCCAAATTTGACCTCCAGAAATGTGTTTTTCTTGTCAGCCTCAGCTACCGTCTTAATTTTTATAGTACATGCCAAGTGTTTTTATGTCTTTCTTGCACAATATTTGACACCTTGGTAGCGATCTTTATGAGTGACTCGTCAAATTACACTGCATGTCGTCATAGCTATAGGTGCATCACGTCACTGATTGCTTACGTCGTGCTTACGCAAAAAAAACATGGGCGAAATGCCGGCAATTTGTGCAGTCGAGAATAGGGCCCTAGATGTTACACATGAAATGGAGGGTACGAAATGTTTCTCGTCGTCTCGGCGGGCTTATCGCTTATGGTCGGCCTCTCTGGCGGCAAATGGTGGGTCCTGCCTGTCTTGACGCATGCGCTCACCTCCAATGACGTCGACTCCTCTTTTCGACAGCATCCGCAAACCTTATGTTTACCAGGACTAGGACCACATGCGGAGGAAGGGGTTTCCCATTGTTTAGAGGCGCCTTGTCATCCATCAAGTGGTTTTGAGGCTTGTTTTGTTTTTTACACAAATATTGAGCTCTATGTTGTATTTCTGGTGAGCCTGACGCATGCGTTCAACGTCTTGGGAAAACTCTGCTGGGTCCTGCCTGGGTTCTTGTTTGCGGAATGGAATTTTCCGACCAGCGAGACGCTAACAGCACCGCTGTAATAGAAGATATAACACGACGTCCGTAATTATTGAACTTCTCGACACCCCTTACTCGCTGATTAGACTTCGGCAAACATTTTTTAATTCCCTTCATGCCCTGATGCCTTCTGATGATATATTTTCAAGCTTCCCTATCTCAATATTTACTGTGTTGCAGCATATCTACAGGCACTCCTCCAAGTGGTGCGGCTTTCCCTATTTTGGTCGTCGTTGTGGTTTTCTTGCGTCATCAGTCTTACTATAAAAACGCGATCATATAGCTCGAATTGAGAAGTGTTATCTGGCTAGCGTTCCTGTCACACGAATCCACAGAGAAGTGGTTCCTATAATTAAGCTACCCGCCGAGTTTTGTAAGCAATGTTGTCCTGTCGATCCCTTAGGTGCGTACAATACGTCTGTAACAGCAAGGTTGCTGGTTGCTGTTACGCTTTGTCGCCTTTAAAATGTTTTTTCAACGGACCATGAACGAAAGTACGTTTTGTTCATTATAAAATGTTTTGGTCCGATAACAATAATATTAATTTCAGTGCACACTTCAAGCCAATATTCCAGACACTGAAGAAAACAGATGCAGTGACAGCTTGACGGATGCATATCGTGTAGATGTCAAATTGTTCCTCTGGAACCGCAATACTGGTAGCTGTTAAAAAGACGGTCCCAGCAATCAGTACGCTTCAGCTGAAACGGAAGCCATTGCCGACTTTGCTCATCTGCCAAAACACGTATGTTTGCGTGAGTGCCTTTTAGCCGGTGGACGGGTGTTCTTGAATTTGGTCCCAGTGCACCGGTTAGAGATATAGGCGTAAATAGCTATCAGGTACTATAAATTTCACGCACAAAATAATGAAAACCGCCTATCTACCGATCAGTTAGGCAGGACCACGTGGTCGCATAGGTGGCATTCTAGTCCCAAAGCCCGCATTTTCTTGGCTTTTATGTTACTAAACTGGCAGTGACCAAGATATACGGAAACATCCGCCATTTTGCGATTTCCACAACCACCGAACCTTTTCTCGCGTTACTGCTACGGGGCGCACTCCCTGCGTTTACAGCCCGACCGCTTACTATGAAAATAGGTCGGGTAAGGTAGTTGACCTTTTTTGCTGCTTTGTCTAACCGCGGTAAATTCCAGGGCCAGCTCGCTGTCGAGAGCCACACTGAACGCTTGCACAGTTGCACACCTCGGGCGCCCGAATAGACATACGGCACATGAGTTCTGTTTGAGGTTGATTACTTGCTAGAATATTTTTTGTGGAAATGACAACAAAGCCGTTGTTCCTCCGAGCCATATATGATATTTTTTAAGCACGCTACCGCGTTCACACCGCAAGTTCAAGATGTATTTATCGTGTTATTTTAGTTTTCGCTGCTGCATATTCCCTCACTAGGGCTGAAAGAGTTAGGTGACATGTGGAGATTGTGAGGCACTGCTGGATTCTGCACCGTATGTATTCGATTATAAGGCGGTCACGATTACGAGGCGAGAAGAAATTATAGAGAGGGAACAAAATCGCCACACCTATTTACAGTGAGCTTCGAATATAAGGCGGAGTATGACTTCGAGACTGCGGATTTTTGAAAAAAAGCGTCGCCTTATATTCCAAGAAATTCGGTATACCCGCCCATACCTGACATAAAATAGTTTGGAGCCCCCAAGACAACGCTTCTGTATGACTGAAGTTTTTCTAATTTAAAAATGCATGCCAATCCACCCTGTGAAGGTGGTTTTAAAGCGAAGCTGTAAACGACACCCACAGCAATTACTCATGCGACAGAACTTGAATTTACACACGTGGCTCTACAAAGCGTGAAACCAGACACTAGTAAAATGCACCTAACCAAAGCATTATTTACTTTTGAATGGTAGTCTTTGCTAACGTTAAATCATTGCATGATGGTGGTTTGTTGGTATTTATTGGTGAAGCACATGAGTGAAAACGTTTTTTTTTTTGTAAAATTAAGCGAATATCAAAGCTGGTGTTAGACACCAGCAATGCAAAGCTGGTGCATTGGTGTCAGTTTCTTTTAATTTTTACTATCTCGTAGAGCATGCACAAGGCACCCACATGGCCGCTACACGTGCCATGGGCGGAGCACACAGGGGCGCGAGAGGTTGCGTGACGCTTTCACATGGTATTCACCGAGAACGCAGTGGATAATCCTGCAGATGGGCAAGGTGAGTGCACCGCTTGTCCCCCCGTCTCCACGTGAGCTCGTAGCGCAATAGGTAAGACAACGGGCTCTCACTCCGTTTTTATATTCGTTCTAGGTTCACATCCTGGTGGTGCCAGGAACTTCTTTTATTTGTTGGCTGGAGTTTTCTGTTGACACAAGCGGTCGTGATGGAACCCTTGAGGGGTAGAGGTAAAACGCTTCGCTTTCAAATTACTGCTGAAACTGGCGTTTTAGCTGACGTTGTAGGCGTTTTAGCATCGGCTGCTCATAACTATTTAATGTCAGGCACGAGCAGTTTAGGTAAAAGGGAAGGAACTCGTGGCTCGTCCAGCTGGTTGTAGCTTGACAGCATGATTTCAGACGTCAAGAGGGAAACGCCATCACCTGACAAACAAGCGCCTGTCTGGTGTTCTTATAGCTGATCACGTTATCAATTTAAAAGACGGAAATGTCGGTAAAACGCTACCGTAGTAATAATCTTCCATTCAAACATCGAATTCTAAAGGCTAAGCCCGCAATCCTAATACATTTTTGCCACGAAACGACGAGGTTATGAGTACGGTTTCCACCTTCGAATTGTGAGATACTATTTGTCTTTTTTATTGTTAAGTCAACTATTGTACTTCGCCCAAAATCTCAGCACATGTGTTATTGTTGCAGCCTCGTTCAGCTACAAACCTTGTTCTACACAATTAACTGGCACAAACATGGGCCAAGACAACAAAGCTGTTTTTGCTTGTTCCAATTGATAGATAGATAGAAGCAACTTTACTTAGTCGCCTGCAGATTGACACCACGATTAAATGGCGCCGCGACGCGGGCCCTTACGTCTTGTCGGCGCGTGGTCTTTACTCGACAACGGCGCGTGCTACTCCCACGGTCGGTCGCCCGTGGGGGCAACGTCCCGTCGGTTTTGCTCCGATTTTGTCTTTCAAGAGCCGCCGAGGCCTTTTGGACGGCCCAGGTTTGGATTTCTTGGTCGTAGCACTTCGCCGCAGCCGCGAGCCGCGGCGGAATCGTTGTACTTGTCGACGCTTTGTCGGGGAACTTGGTGCAGCCCATAGGATGTGCGTCAGGGTGGGCCTCTCCCGCTGGCGCACGCGGCACACATCACTCGGATAAACTTGCGGGTACACATGCTTCGTCAACACTGGGGTGGGTAAGGACCCAAAAACATCGGGAAATATTCTTACTTGATCACTCTTTTTATGGTGGCGGGCGTATCAACCGTCCAGGCATACACTTTGTCCACGAAGTCACAGTTGCTTCTCAGGCCATCACGGCAGGAAACCATTTTCGGCAGCTGCAAATTGCCGAGTGTATCCACGAGACAGTTGGTCATGCCTCCTCCTTGCCACCGGTGGCTTCCAATGCCCAGTTGTGCGAATGCTTCCCCAACTTTCGACGGTTTACCGAAGTCCCCGAAGTCAAATCCTGTCAAACGCGAAATAATTAAAGCTGTCCTAACATTATACATTTTTTTGAGCGCGCGGTGCTACACGTCGCCGTAATGAACACTTAAAGGGCTGGTGAAGAGCTTTTCAAAAAAATTCTGTTGGGGGCATTACATTATGGTTTTCCTGACGCTGAATACGAAAAACATGTTTATTTTATGTGTAAATACACCCAAACCATCTTTTTTCCTCAAAACAAACGACCCCTGCCCCCCAGCGTGGTGAGAGCCCTGGCTGCCTTTCGCGATCGGCTGGGGGCAGATGACGTCATATTCGGAAGTGCCGGCGCTGCGGGGACCGCTCTGCCTGAAAATCTCATTCTGTTACCGTTCAGATACCGGCTAGAAGGTCCTCTGGTGAATGGAGGGCTTACACAATCTTTCCTTAGAATAGGAGAGCCTAAGAGAAGTATAAACGCAACAGGTTCGCTCGCGGCGAGCTTTAAAAAGGAGTTCACCCCCGACGACTCATGGCCGACTTGTTTCTCGGGTGCAGGGAAGTTGCGCAGATATTGGTTCGCCGCTTTCACTACTAGCGCTAGTCACAAATACTGGCACAATTTTTCAACCCACCATCATCCCCATCCTCGAATGAGGAACTTTGTTTCTACATTTGGACAGGCGGCAACAAGCTCTGTGCAGCGGCCTGCGATGCGCACAGACAGCGCGGCCGCCGCCGGTCGCCGCGTCGCGCAGGGGTGCTGGTGCCGGGTCGCTGTTCGGCCGGTCAGCGGAACGTCACATTGCTGCACATATGCATGATTTAGAATAGGGGAGCCGAACGTTGGTCGCCCCCCAAAAAGTAGAGGAAGCCAAGCGCAGCACGCTGGTCCCCGACGAGCTTTAGAACGCCTTCCCAACAGCTTCAGCCGGCTCAGGTTGCACGGATCGCCGCTGATGTTGGGAACTTTAGGCTTAGCACCAAGGGAGCTAGTTGGTCGCCGCTATCTCTACAACTGCGAATGACCATCCTTAACACAATTTTTCACCACGGTATCATCCCCTTTCTCGCATGTGGAACCTTATTCCTACGGTGATAGTCATTCTAGCGATCGGTGCTGTGCTCGTTCTTGCACGCAAGTAACGCCATCCACCGGCGTCTCGCCGCATCTCGTGCTCGGGCAGGACGTTTGCTGCCGTCCACGAGCC
Source organism: Haemaphysalis longicornis (assembly GCA_013339765.2). Taxonomy (NCBI): domain Eukaryota; kingdom Metazoa; phylum Arthropoda; class Arachnida; order Ixodida; family Ixodidae; genus Haemaphysalis; species Haemaphysalis longicornis. The sequence goes on from CM023454.1 coordinate 18,297,755, forward strand.
TCCGCGACCGGTCGGCGCTCCGCATCCAGATACAAATTCAACCACCTCTTTCGAAATCACCTTGGATGACAATCCCTAGCACATTTTTAGATGCGACGCTGAGAGGAGCATCTCTTGCCGACGGCCCTGTTCTGCGTGCGTCGGCGTCCGCGTCCGCACAGTTGCGTCTCTCCTCCGCTCACCCCCTCTGCTCTCTCCGATAGCGAACACACTCTCTCTCAACATCTGCGGGCGCGAGGCGCAGCGCACTCTCACTCCGTCGGTGGGCGGCACTGCGCGCTGTGCGCATGTGCAGTACTCTCTCTCCCGCGATGTCCTCTCCTTAGGGTGCGCTGCACATATACGCGGAGTGCCGCGCTCAGGCCGGTCTCTCAGTCGACGGTCGCCCGCGCTACGCTTGCTCTCTCTCTCTCTCTCTCTCTCTCTCTCTCTCTCGCTTTACCCGACGATTGCTCACGCAATTCGAGTAATCGACCCAATGGAAACGCACAATGGAACCCCCTTCAGCGTCGCATCACACCAGGGTTCCCGCGAGGGGAGGTGGGCGTAATGTTTTCACCACACTATCATCCTCTTGCACGTTTACCTTGCTTTTCGCGACGGCCTTGATTCTGGACCGCAGCGAAGGGCGGTCGCTGCCGCGGCATGTAAGGTGCGAGCTGTTTCGTGCGCCGTACGGGCATGCACCGACCGGAAAGTGTGCGGAGCGCTTCCGCGCGCATAAAACGCTTCATGCTTTCAGATTGCTTGATTTCTTAAAATCTAGCTATTCAGCTAAGCTGTCGTCAACACCAACAACGCTGATCGGGAAAACGAAAGCCCAGAGCACTGTGGTCCCACAAATTTTCTAATTCCCTTATAATAATGGATCAGGAACTCGGGGTACCTCCGTATTTGTTTGAGCCCGTCGCTTCGCGTACGAAGCACAGAGCACCCGACGACACGGCCTGCCCCGCGACTACTCGTGAAGGCAATGTAGTAGCCACGGGCGCTCGGGTAAAAAATATCTGGTATCTAGGAGTCGCTTTAGGGAATCACGCAGTAGCATTACGGTTAAAAATCGACGCGGAAGCAACTCTAGACAATGATGATTAATAAAGTGCAGATGACACGCTTACTTAATTCGGAACTTCGCCAAGAAAACTGGGACACAGCGAAGCGGCGGCGGACGTCGCTGGCCGTCTTACGAATATGACGCTACCTCCGGTCGCTGCCGCTTAGTTTCTCGCTCTTCCGGCGATGCGGCAGGGACCGGTAAGAGGGGCGTAGGGTCATTTTTAACGACGAATACCGCTGTCCCCAAGCTAAAAATGACGAAAAAAACTTTACAGGCATAAAATGACAATGTCATGATTGTAAAAAGTAGAGCTTTGCCCGGTTTTAAAAGCACTTCAGTAGCACTTTATCGCGGAGTACTCTTAGTGGTGAAAACCTTATCAGCACTAGGTATGAAACTCCCGCACTATTTGTTGAGATAATGAACAGTTAACGCAGAGAGCGCTTGGAGGTGAAACCCTTATTAAGACTAGGTTTGAAAATCCCGCCGTATTTGATGAGCAATTAACACTGAAAAATTGTAAAAAAAAAAGAATCACACAGTTATAACGTTTGGAGATCCCACCTTGCCAGCTGAAAAGCGGGAACATAGAGGCGCAGAAGTAAAGACCGTTTCGGAGTAGAATTCAAGGCCCACCTGAACGGAGTTTTCATTGTAATAGAAAGACCGCTAGCATTCCATGCTGCTGTGGGGTCCCACATGGTTTGTCGTCCCAAACAGTAACCGTGGTATTCTCAACACTCTCTTTACTACTTGTGCTACAACTTTCGTTTGTCTTCATATATCGAATTTCAAGCGTCGACGCTACTACTAGCATACGATGAGATCCGCAGGGGTGGGCTAACAACTTGTTAATTCCTCCTAGAGCTCCTCAAATGCGCGATTATTTGTTCTCATGAACTTTGCTCTTTTGTCAGAAATACTGATTTACTCCCTACCCTGTCCGTACTTAAACTTGTGAACTACTGCTAGAAACAAAGGGTTTTTGAATCCTACGCTTCCAAGGCTGCTTCCAATTATTTTATTTACTGACGGTTACTCGTCGCCTTACTCGTCCACGGTTAATGACGTTGCAGTCCATGACTGCAGTGGACATAACTGGGCTGATCATAAAGACTCGTCGCCTGCACTCATTCGTTTTCCGAGAGAAAGAAGGAAAAATTTGTCTGCATGGCAGGTCTAAGGAAATGACTCGCGAGACATGCGCACGTTTGCGCAGTTTCTTGCGGCAATGTAATAAACTGTAATGGGCAAACACACAAAGTGACGAAGATAAAAACTTTTATTGCCTTTTCTCTCCCCTGCCAAATGTTTCAGAGATGGCACTGCCTTTGTCAAAATTTTGTAGGCCAAGAAAACCATGGCCGCAGCAGGCGCACAGCCAAGCAGAGGCGCTGCGGTTGCCGCTGTCGGCTAATTGCGCGGATAAAGAGAGAGAGGAAAACTTTCGCTCTTGCTATCTTAATGTGGCTGGCGCAACAAGAGTGGCACGAAATGCCTGCACAAAAGCAAAGTGCCTGCTCTGAGAAACTGGCCGCGCGCAGCCTTTATCGCGCCAGCCACACTACGAAAGCAAGAGGGAAAGCTCCCCTCGCTCTCTTTAGCCGCGCTCTCTTTAGACGTCTTTCCTGTGGTTTTTAACATGTTGCGAAACATATATTTAACGATTGTGCAAATACACTTCACGCGAGAGATACATTTTCTGATAAAACGGTCGTAATATGACTATGAGATCACTCGACAAGTTTTAACTTACACCCAGACATTCGTCAAATAAGCGAATTGGCACGGGCAAGTGATACAGCCAAATGCAAAAACGATTGTAGCTACCAAAACCGCAGTCACTGGCTGCACCAGCATGTCCAAGGTGGCGTACACGACGTCAGCAGAGCGCTCACACGGGTAGCACATTTTCATTTCGCGGATGATTGTTTTTCTCAAGTATACATTGACAGGACGACGCCGAACCTCCCCGGTTTTAAGCCACCTAGATCTCATTCAGTTTTCGCGTCATTTTAGAAGATGGTTACAATTTTCACTTTCTTTTCAGAAACGTAATACAGCTTCTATTTTTCTTTGAGAGAACTCCTCTTTCTTTGGTCATGTACTTCAGATTGCCCAAGATTTCCTTTGCGCTAAGCATTGGTGACATGCATGAGTTGTACCAGAAATTCAAGTATCTGGTGAAGTTCTTGGCTGTTTTTTTCAGGCTCGCTGTGGTAGCAAATATATCTTTTGCAATAATATCTGCCCCGAACTTCTGCGCTTATAAGTGCTTGAAAAAAGTGACATATGAATGGCGACTCAAATACACCTTTTGGAGTTGACCAAGACGTTGCAATCGATGCGGTTGAGAGTCAGCTAATAGTTAAATGTTACGTGTGGTAACCAGCATATGTGCCGCAAACGAGCGCTAATGTGGTCAGTTTTAAAGCGTTTGTGTGAACAACGCAATAGTAATGGGAGATAACTTTACCGAGTCGTTGCATCCATCTCGCTGAATTCCGATCAGTGGTTACTGTATCCACAACACCCTTAAAAAGATCGATGTCTTTGAGCGTGTACACGTGCAGCACGACGTTCAGGGCGTCGTCTACTGATACTGTCGGTATAAATAAAAAAAGACAGCAGTACTATCAGCACCAACGGAAACACAAGGGTGTATCGACTGTCTACAATGTTATAGAACCAAAATTAACATTTCGATGCTTTACTGAGAGGTACACTGTGAGATCACGTCCGCACTATTACTACAATGATAGTAACGTTTTCTGCCTCATTGCAAGTTTCCGCTCATGTGATGAAAAACTGATTTTCAGTATTATTTGCCCTTGGGTTCGCCTTGACAGCGTGAACTTCGACGGGTTATCATGTCTACGAACATGTCCATTCAGCATCATCCATAATACTAACGTGCCAGCTACCCCGCGTGCAAGCGTGCAAATGCTTGCAACTATTTCCTAAAATTAGCAAAGTTCAACATAAGCAACATGAGCTTGAAGTAATTCCACACGAAATTTACTGTACAGCTGTGCAGTTCTGTACACAAATATGCGCAACTTCCCGCAACCCGCTGTACACCTTTTAACAGCCTCCAAAAGCATTCATGGCAGACGCCATTAAACAACTCCCAAGTTCCTTCAGTTCAGGCAACGACAACACAAAAAGTTTTCTAAGTATCGAGAAGATTTCAAAGACTGTCGTGCACGTCACCACAGTTAGGCACCATGGCCGTTGAATTAATGCAACGTGTTTCCCTATTCCGAAAGATGTTGTATACTAGTCTTCAAAATTTCGATCAATCCATCTTACTATCACGCAGATCAATGATCAGTCACTGCGACCAACATGACAATGTAGGCCACTGATAAGAGGCCGCACAAAAAGGCAGTCGGCGATGTCACACTACGATATACGAGCGTGGCGTTTTTAAAGCCGATGGTCTTCCTTTGGTTACTTATACCTGTGCTACACGGTAACTTTCAATTGACAATTGGACACTCCTCCACAGCTGGTCTGTAAGTATTTACAATGTGGCACTCGATATGCAGTTGGTTCAACGGCCTTCCGAAGGCCTTTGAAACGACCGTGTAGCACAGGTATTAAACGCAGAAATTTTGGTCTGTCCGTATGTCTGTCTGTCTGTGACTCGATTCAGCCGCCCGGCCAAAGTGAAATATTTCACTATGGGCTGCCACAGCAGATATCACTTTTTGATGTCTTATCCTATGCGTGCCCTCGTTATGCACACCAGACCCTCTCCCGCAGATGCATCGGTTGTTCACAAAGAAGATATTCTGGAATTTCCAAAAAATTCTAAACTAAAGGGTTTAACTCGTCGAAGCTACACATAAGTAGTCAGGCGCGCCGTAGTGGAGGCCCCATGATCATTTCGACCACCTGGGAAACTTTAACCTGTGGGAAAACTCCACACACGCAACTTTTTTTGCTTACCCACTTCAGAACAGCATCCATGGCGGCCCGTATCAAACTAGCCTCCTATGGCTCAGCAAAACAGTGCCTTAGCCACTGAGCCACCACGGCGGGTGTGCATGATCATTTGATGCTCTATAAGCCCACGATTAAAATTCTATGAGGCATTTCTATCTACACAGCACCATCACACAGAAATAAGCCTGCCTTTTCTAACACACGGCCTTTCTGTGTGTCTTCTACGAGTCCCTCATTTCCAATTCTGATTCGCAAAATGCATAGCGAGGGCCTCGATCCTGGCAGTCTTGTTGCCACAGGTGGCTTAAGAGGGTTCAACGCTGGTCGACCGCTTCGCACACGTCGTAGACGCTCGAGTCACGGTACGGGGGTTAAAAAAAGAAGGTTCCCTTCAGTCCGAGGGGAGCAAATCGTAACTTTTAGTCGCCTGATCACAAAACATTCTGTTATCTAATTTTTGATTCGGGGTTTTGACGCCGTGGTTTATCTTACAGAAATGAAAAAAGAGATGGCAAAAACAACTTAACATCTTATAATTCATGATGTGGCTTACTATTTAAGGCGGATGTCTCTAATGTTTGCCACTAAATCTATTAGCGGGCAAGGTCGTATAGCAGGGTTGCCACGTGCTATGACACATGGCGGGGAACAGCATGTGTTTGAGGAGCAACTTAGGAGACGTTTACGTGCGCGTACAATTTACAATCAAAATGATTTGAAGTAGGTATTTCTTGCTCTTATCTCAATTCTCCTAATATTAACAATCCTCCTAATGCAACAAATTCAGATATATTTCCCGTACTTTTTTCTAAACTGCTGCCTAAAGCTTGTACTTGCGCTTGTAAATAACGAGCTTATGACCAGTATGAGTACAATTACAAAGAAGGTTTGTTCTAAAATCATCAGATTCGTGTAAGCATGGCGCCGATTTTAAATACATCAACCAGCTTAAAACAAAAATATGCTCTCAATGATGTTGCAAATCTCGCTAGTTTCTGCTTAAGCGCCAACCCTAGCCAAGGCATGGCGCCGAAAGTCCTTGCCAGTACAACGCGTTCACAACTCTTAGCGCGCATCCTGCGACAGTTCCTTAAAATAAAGCCCCTTTACGCTTGCACCGCCCACATGTTGGCGATAAATCAATCAAATTCCTTATGCGACTCAGCCATTTTTCACTTTTTGCATTCCTACAACGATGGTATTATGGCGTTTGCTCACCTCTCCTTTGCTCGCACAGAAAGCGACGGGACAGTAGCATTTAAGACAAAAATTTATGCGAGAAACAGCTATTTACCCGACCGCGTCTATTACGTCCCCAACAAGTGCTTTACATACTGACAAAATTAGGTTTGTTAGAGTAGAATATCAACTGAACAGCCACGGAATAAATCATACATACCTTTTGTCCAAAGGTGTTCAATAAGCTTGGTGGATACATCTACACCAGCTTTGTATTTGTTCTTCTGACTTATTCCTTTTGTTTTTAAGTCCAGCATCAGCAGCAACAACTTATTCTTGAATTTGCCTCCACCTTCGATTAAACGCAGACTTATTGATGGTACAACAAAACAAATAGATTCCTGCTTTGAATGGGAGGTGACCCCGCTACAGCATGCGTAAAAAACCCCAGCGAGCTCTCGGTTGAAAAATGTGCCCTCAAAATCCCACTGCTTCTTGTTTAATGGTACTCCAATAAGTTCCATGTGGTAGCAACGCGTACACATGAACTGAATAGAAATATCCGTTATTAGCTTAGCGAGGCCAAAAAGAGAAGACTCCCACATAAAGATGCATACCGGACAAGCGGTAAACGGTGCTATGAATCACCAAACGCCAACTACCCCAAACCCACACTTTACTGAGTCCTTCATAACTTTAGGAGTGAGTTGATAGCTTGCTATTACTGCTTACTATTACTGCTTACTATTACTTTTTACTATTTCTGCTTGCTGTGTAGCGCCTATTCGCATGGCAGCAACTTTCTGAGAGATTACTTTTGGATTGTCTCCAGCATCTAGCCGCCAGACGGGCCCAACGCACTGTGATTCGAACTAGAAGGTAATCACAAGAACACGTGTTCCATCACAATAAACTGGGCGTCTCTTCGACACATTGGTTCCCCGTTACGTGAACAGGAATGAAGCAGACTGCACGCTAACCGAATTCTTGCCTTTCACACTGACCATTAACCTAAACTGTGAGGCTAAAGCTCACAGTCGGCGGGTTAGTTATTTTGACCGTATGACAATTAACCTCTTGATGCACAACGTGATTGTAGATTCCCATACCTCGCGACTCCCCGATGCAAACCGCGTATATTGAAGCCCTGTCGGCAAGAAACTGTGGCCCCTATTTTATAAGCGCAGACACGTTCATCTCCGCTGTACAGATAAAAGTAGTGGCCTTGAATATTGGGCTTTCTGAGGGCGTATTATTTATCTCTGTAAGGGTTATGTAGGAACTCTCTGTGTGTAAAGAGTGCTGTAGAACCATTATAAATGGCAGACATGTTCAAAGTAGGCCTTATGGAGAACAGGTTGGCTTTACACGGTTCAAACGTCGGGAATACGTCACTTTAGTATCAGTCATGGTGCTGCTCATGTTTGTTACTTGTTTACCCCAAACTTTTATTACTCTTCTTTCATTAAGCTGTGTCACATTCGAAGCAACACACATAGAAGTTACGAAAGAAAAATTAGCCATAAGCGAAATAAGTTCGGTTTTGCTTACGCTACGCTTGCGAACACAAGATAACTCGATGGCATTTCCCAATCTTCACTTAATTGAGTCACTCGAAATGTCTTTTTACAGCGAAGTACTTCTTACAAAGAAGTGCTCTATGTTGCTTAACACGGCCTATTACATTTCCTTCCTGCGAGACGTTGGCATCGTGTGCAGTATACGGTAACAATAACCCAATTTACTGCTCGGGAGTCAAATTCTCGACATTGCGCTGAGCAATAAAAAACCTCAGCGATGCAGCTACCCAGAGAGGGGCCACCGTGCAGCGGTGGATACATTTCAGGGATACTAAAACAGTCTAAGGGTCACCTTTTTGACACTGACTAAAATAAAAGAAGCGAGCTCCGCCTTTAGTACGCTAAAGGACCGGAAAGTTGAGAGGTTGTTACTGGGATAATGTATGCATATTTCGTAGCGCAAAAAAGACGAGAACATAAAAAAATGCGTACGGTACCGGTGCTGGCGCCTGCACGTCAGCGTTGCTTTTTTTGTTTTCTCGTCTTTTCTCGCTAGAAAATAACCATAAGTTATACGTTAAAGGTCGCATGTTAAAGTAAACCACCCTCTCCTGCAATATTACGCACAAAATCGGTGGCAGCACAGTGTGTGTCGTACATACTTTGCATGATAGGATTGTTGTGATTGGAGGAGTTCTTGCGCAGCCCTTGCTTTTATCCGAAGAGCGCTTAATATATTAATGTACCTGCTTTACGTTGTTCCACTGGTGCCATAGCTGAGCATGCGTGTGGGGGTAACGTTGTGGAAAGCCTAAACTTCCTTAACAACACGCCTTCAGAGTTCCAAACGACGACTATGACGATGATTACGGTGATAATAATAATAATAATAATAACAATGATGATGATGGTGGTGGTGGTGGGGTGGTGGCGACGGCTACTTCGACGACGATAACGACGAGGACGGTGACAATGATGGTTGTGGCTAGAAGCTTCCCCTTCAAATATACGTTACAAAAGTTATGTCTAGCGTGCGTAAGTAAACTAATGGTGGTTATTTCTTCTAATTCAAACTCATGTTTGATTTTTTATGCACTGAAAGTAACTACGGTTCTAACAACCATGTACGCCCCATGATTTTTGTGCTAATTTCTACACAAGACCTACACTTACGCTTTCCTCAACTGTAAACACCGGTGGTACAAAAAGGCGTTCTTTCCCTCCGCTCTGGTTTGGGTGGATGGTTACTTATGCATGCCATCGGTAAGTGAACGGATGATTGCATATCTTTTCCGCAGCATGTAAAGCCCTCATACTGCAACCCGTATTACCTCACCTCACATAGGTCTTTCTTCTCCACCCGCCAGGCGATAGGCTAGTTGGATGTTCTGTTGATCTGCTGTTGAACTTTCTGGTGAACTCTCATGTTGCTCCCATCGAGACACTGTCACAAGCTTCATATATATCCACTCCCTACTGACGGTAGTCACGAGGAGCTGCATATCGAACGGATCTAGCCTCATCCACCATGACGTGCTTGCTCGGTCTTCCCCACTCCGAACTGAAGCCTCATGCCTGGTCACCACAGCGATGTGGAATGAAGCTGTGAGCCTACGCGCCACGTGTACTAGGCATGTCCAGATCATTCTAAGGTTCACCGCCCTTTATCAGACCGTTTCTTCGGCCGTTAAGTTTTCCTTTCCCGTGTGCTCTCCCGATTTTCTGTGCAATTCCGTGTACCACAGAACAATTTTTCGTGCCACCTCCCAACGCGTGTGCTTGAAACGTTGAGATCTTAGGCTTCCGCCTTGAAAAGTCTTCGATGCATAGTGGCAGAGCCTTCCTGGTGCTATGCGCCCCTAATTATTTAGTGTATTTAGTCACAGCAAACACGTACGATAGCTGCTGTTCGGTTGTAAGAAAAAAGATCGTTGTAAACAATTTTGGAGGCTCAGTAAGCATCCCCAAGACGAAACATGGAGTCGTCCACTTCATCACGCCTGACGGCCGCGCTAGAGCTTCAGTGAGTAAACATAGACTATGAATCCCATGCACAAGTGCCTTTTTATTGCGCTAAATGCGTTCCCAAACTCGACACCTATGACAGAAACACTTTAATAGCATTAGGCGATTTGTCGACGTTATCTGGCATCTGCGTTAGTAGTAACGCAGTCGTGGACACGCGGATAGATTTACGAATCTTTAAAAAGCACAGCGGCCCCTCACCGCTAACAAGACTCCTCCCAGCTGTGGAAACATTGGCGCCTGTATCACCTACGATTACGGTGTGAGTTTTCTACAGTCATGGTTTCGGACCCTCTTCTTTATTTAGTGACAGAATGGTGATAAGAGAATCACTCCGCAAATGCCTCTACGTGGCTAGACTGAGTGTTTGCGTCGTTAGCCACACCATGGTAAGGACGTATGACTTCGTGATGCATGAGTTCGCCACTGGAAGAGCGACGTTCACCAGCTAAATAAACAGTTCAATCCACGAGGCCTTTATCCCTGGTCTGACGTAAAGACATGTGGTGCCGGTCAAATGGGACTACGGGAAGGGGCCCCCAAATCATTACTGCGCATCTGTTGCGCCAATGTGTGAGGTGCCTTTAAAATTTTGCGAGTATGGGTCTTCTGCAAAACTTTCCTTTTGAGGCAAAACATGTGCACGCTGCGACAGTTCAATACGCGCATGACATCGTTCGGGTGCAGGAACTGATCACATGGGAATAACCACGAGATGCTCACACTTTTTGCTGCGCGTTCAAGATACTCTGGTGCTTCATTACACCCTGTTTGCGATTGCATACCCGGTTCGACGCTAATGCTTACCGCCGCTGGTTACAGTTTCGCATGTACTCCAGGTATTCAGGGAATGGCGTCTCGTATCGACAGTAACGAAGGCAATCGCAGGGAATGCCGTGGTAGATGGCTGTCACTGTTCCGTCCTGAGGCTAAAGTGCACGTCAGCTTCCAGGGAATTTACGCCTTGCTCCATGAAACTGTCCACTTCAGGTAGTGAGTTTGCCATGTGCCCGATGACGTACAATGGCCTCTGACGCGCACAAAGGGTCTGGAAAGCAAAGGGAGGGGCGTTATCTTACATGTGTTGAACGCTAGCACGAATATTTTCCAGTGAGTGCGTGACTTCTGCAAAAAGTGCTGTCCTTCACTAGTATTTAGTGACACCAACCCAAGTGGCAACTTTGCTTCGGAATGTGATTGAATTCTGATATATACAGCTCACCTTTATACATACGAGCTAAGTTTCTAATATAACGCCACAAAGCGTACAGGCGAACTGAACTGCGACGTCACAGTTTGCAGGCAAATCAAATCTCGCGCATCATAACACTGGCATAGAAGTTGCGTTGACAAAGCAAAACAATTTTGGCCTTTCTGGTAATTTTATGCGCTAGGCTATAGCGTAGTGTTTTCCATTAAACAAGGTAACATTAGAGGTTAGTTGATTGCCTGGCACGTTTTGATACTCCGATGAAATTCTCGAAGCAGTCGAATAAACTGCCACCGCATAACGCAACACCAACCATGCTTATATCCTTTTCTTTTCCTGTTATTACATTGTGCCGTGTTTGGCACCCCAAAAAATCTGCAAGCGACAAAAGATAAAGCAACAAAACAGCACAAACAAGAGATCACTGCATCAAAGGAAAACCACGACATAACACCAGCGCGAAGAAACAGTGCGAGACTAAGTATTACCATAAGAGCACAACACTACAATCGCCCGGCGGGCTCAGCGGCGGGTCAATGTTATTTAAATTGTTACTGGTCAAATCGCCTATTTTGGCTATTACATTGTTAAAAAGCTTGGACTCGTGCAGAAATAAACTTACTTTTATAAAGTACTCATAACTTTCGTGAATATTAGTAAACTTTGTTTCTTAGCAGGTAACAAGCAGCGATAGTCATTTATAGAAATAATATAATACTAAAATAGTAATATAAATATAATATAAAATATAATTATTTTTACGGTCTCGACATAAGCACCCTGTCCTTGCATTTCTTACATTTCGTTCCACTAAAACGGAGCATGCCTGAAAGTACAAAACTTCTTGCGCGCTATTACACATGCTGAATTTCAGTAGAATGAAGAAACGGCTATGTCATCTCATTAATATAATACCTCCCACAATCTAGCGTGAGAAAAACATGCACCAAAGGTACACATAATGGGTTTAATAAACTTACCAATGTATCGCCATTTGCAGATGTATTAGGAGCACTAACATTTGCCTTGAAACTGGTTTGTTGTGCTTGTATGACGACCAGCATTTCAATGTATCAGCCTGACAAAACCAAACATTCCCTGCATTTTAAATTGTGTGATGCAAAAATTGTTAGCACCCAGCTCTGTCCAGATTGTTAGACTGTGAGGCTGTGAAAATACCAATACAAATGCTGTCACGCAATGAACGACCAATGTTCTTTGAATAAAATTTTGGAATACCTTATTTACGAGTGACCTGGGAGACGTACAATCGAATAGAAGAAACAAACCATGCTCTTCTCTGATTTCAAATTGAGCATATTTTTAAATTAATGAGCTTGGTAAAACTTGGAAGGCCTGCGGTGTTACCCTTTGCAGACGCGCTCATAGGGCAGCCCGCTTCAGGGTGCATTCGAGATGCAGCGGGAATCGCTAAGGAGCAGCATCTTCAAACTCAAACAGCGCGGTCTGTAGAAGTGAAACGGTACCCCTACTGCCATTGGCGGTGATCGCGAGTATGCGGCGGCATGTACCTTTGGCTCCCGCCTCATGTGGCTTCGTTGCAATGACCGTGATCATTGCAAAGTTCCAGTAACTGTTGGCGATGCAACTGGAGGGGAGACACCTAACTGCCATCGCCCCAGTACCCCGCTACCCGGAGTGCTCTAAGCAAAGTGCCGTGTACTACCGGTGCTGTAGGCCAGCTTCTTTTCGTCTCAGCGCAGAGAAACACGCAGCGGCCACAATATCGGCAGAGGAATTTGATGCCACGTGATCTACAGGCGTTCAATTGAACCATAATGCTTTCAAATTCACACAACCTACGCAGTGCTTAGGTGTCCTTAGATTTTGTTGTAATAAAAATAGGGACTGATAGTTACCTTTCTTTCTGATGACGTAAAACTTCCGCAGCGGCTTAATTGTTTGAACAGTCCAACGTCATATACTTCGTTCATGAACGCACTCCGACAAAACAAGTTACTGCAGTCTTCTGTACCCATACTTCTCAAGTGTAAAATCATGTATTAGGAGCAGGCCAGAATCACTTATTTTTAAGAACTCCACGGTGAGCCAACTAAGCATGAGAGGTAGATAAAACTCTCAATAATGACAGACACTTCTTGCCGGCCAGTTGCAGTATGGTGACACGTAAATAAAGGCAGAGTAAAGACCGACAACTCTGGTAGGCCAGTTATACTGTGATTTTTCTTTTCCAAGGTAACTACAAAAGAGTGAGCGCCATATGGCATTATTGTCGACGTTACGTCGAGTAAAGAATGGCTGGTTCTGTCAAAAGCTTCCCCTACTCAATTGTCGTTAGTGGTAAGCACAATCCTGAAGCGTACAGTCAATACACACGTTTCCTGAGCGGCAAAAACCGAGCTCATATAATTTGCGAATGACTAATAATAAACGTATTTGTTAGATATATTTAAGCATTACTTCTATATCTTTTAAGGGCTTGTCGTGGCCTCATTATATGCGAAGCTTATTTTGATGAAGGCCCACGGGTTGCTTGGCGTCATATTTTACTGCGCTTTGTCGAAGCCGTTTTAAGCCGAGGTGGAGCATATACTATTGCAAAAAAAAGATTCTTCCCGTAACAAAGAGCTTTAACACGAGTTTTATATCGACAAGACATTTCTTGAGTACTAGAACACATGTGCACGGTTTATACATATGAACATTGTTTATTTGAGCAAGACGTAACATAACTGACAGCAGCAGTGTTTTTTAGTACACGGATGAACTTCTACGGCGGCAAATCAAAACCATATCTGGGTTAAAACGGCATAAAAATGTAAGATGAGAGCCGGACAACCAAAAAATACATAAAAATACTCAGTATCGCACCGTGCGCTAGAGCGGTGCCAGTGCCAACGCTGGGATGCTTTAAACCCTACATATTCTATGAACACCGCAAGGTCGACGTTTAATTAAGCAAACATTTTGAGCAGACCTAACCACTTCTCATTGGTTGGGAACATGAAAGCCTTAATGTTCAATTGAACGCCTAGTAAACCTTGCTTGCCCTCTTGTTGTCGAAAGGCTTGGTCCTTTCCCGTTTCAGAAGCCTTGTATGGCGATCCCGTTAACGTTTTCGATCTGTTCCTACGCGTTCCGCAGCTGCTTGCTCCTGCCCCCATGCATTGGGAAGGCTGATGACGATAAATTTGCTGCATGACTACTAACTCGTTTGACTGCCCTCTCCAACTCCCTTGCTTTATCTGCAGTGCACTAGAATGGCCAGCCACCTCTCCCCAGTTTAGGCTCCCGCTATGGGACGCCTCTCGCAGTAGAATATTTCCCAGGCGCATTGGTTAGGAGCCATTTCACGGCTTCCCACGTCAGTGCTTCGGCGACGCCGGCTTTTTTCGCGCATGGGGTCATTTGTTGCTTTCGCATTAAAAGCGGGAACAGTCGTGCCCTCCTCATGCGGTATCAGTCGCGCTGCTCACCTTGCAAAAGCCACGTTGCCCGGCTGCTGTTGTTTTCACTGCTCTTATCGTCTAAGTACCTTAGCCCAAAGATGTATCGACGTAATTTCAAACCTGTTTCAATAAATTCATAATCCTTGCGTCCAAATTTTTTTTGGTTCAAGAATGCCTCGCACTAATTTGCCCCCCCACCCCCCCCCCGCGGTAATTGTTTAATAATCTTTTTGTCATACAGATTTCCTTATGCAACTAGACTCACGATACCTCTACACTATTTAGTATTACAAGCTTCGCATCTTTTAAGCAATACTTATAGGCATATCTTTTACTCGTCATGTTCTCTGCGTGCGTTCGGTACGCAATGAAAAATATTTACGTGAGCTTGCAGAATTATTTTCTGCGCTATTTATATTTATTGCCTTATAAGTGTAGGTCGTCTCATCTAAGACGTTTTTAGACTATAAAATTGATCGGCGCAAGATAGTAATTTCCAGTCAAAAATATAAACAAAGACACTACTAAAATAACAAAAGATAGACGCCAGAAAGTACACTGGCTGCAAGTTACAACTACGAGTTTTCCGTTTTGCAGAAATTTCTGTTCCCTGTACCTTTCTTGTTAAACCCGTGACATGGCTCTAAATGCCCAAAACGTTGCGCGAGGTATTCTTAAACAGAGTACTAACTCATTTACAGTGTCGGTAACACTAAATAACACCCATAATTCTTTTCTTAATGCACCAAATTATGTTCACGGGACCCATTTCTCGCGCGCTGCGGATTGGGGCTGGTAAAATGACATTATTTAAACCCTGTTTCGTGTACTTTTCCACACACGAAGCTGATAAAGCCTTGCTATTATCTTCCCGCAAACATTGCAACATTTACTGTCTACTATTTTCAACTAATACATTCGGGCTCCTAGATTATTGTCGGGAAAGGAAAGTCGTGAACGAATGCTATCATGTGCACGAAGAAGTAACTAGTCCCCTCATCTAAAGACTTATTCTGATAAAATAAACAGTTGACGCATAAATACCGCGCCCGAGAAAAATGCCGTCAGTTCCGTCAGAATTCTAAATTTCCATGTAATCATTATGAAAAAATACAGTTGGCTAAAGGTGAAGTAATCGAATTTTATTAAATGTAAACCACACGCCAGCACTCAGCACCAATTCTTTCGACACCACAGTAGCGACTATTGGAGAAATTTTGCCGCAATGCGGAACATCCACAATTGATGTTTAGAGGTGTAGCGATTCATTTCATTGCGAAATAATTCTAAAGCAGTGCAAAACAGATTCCGGGATATACTTTCGATGTTAGTCTGACTTCATGTCATAGTCTGTGGCTCTCCGCCTATTGCCTAGATTCGAAGTTTAGGCTTTCAAGTGCACTTGACGACTGTCCTCACAAATTCAGAGCACAAGCCCAACTTTGAACCGAACCTGAATGCTTTTAGAATGCGTTTGCTACATTACTTACCCGGATTTTGAACGTTTCGACTCATTCCAAGCACGCTTTGCGCAGGGCTGTATCTATGGCGACCACCGCAGATCTACAATGGAAACACACACATGACCAATTTCACCTAATGAGGAAAAAACAGCTGCCTTTTTTAAAAACAAAACACGAGGTACTCCCAACAAAAGAGAACCTAAAAGTAAAAAAACATCAACTTAAAATTTCACCTTCAGTAAAAAGGGGCGTACCTACCACACAAATGTTTTTCAATGAACAGTAATGCGCGCAATAATAAAAAGCAGAACCCGACAGGGTCACGCGTCACTCGTAGAATGTCATGCTTTCAGGGACGCTGTTTCTAAAAGCGGCAGTACGGCAGTGTGATGTTTGTTTTACATGGTTGGTTTTTAAGGTCAGGGCAGTCATAACAAAATTGAACGTTTTGAGGTATCACGGTTATGAGGACTCAGAGCTTTCAGGCCAGCACCGGACTGCGATTGCTCCAAAAAAAGCCCAGATCAGGACACAAATACGGCCTGGTTATTTTTCCTCCTATTTTATTGCGCGCAACGGGAATTAAGAACAAAAGTTAATAAAGACATAATTACTTTCAAACATCGTTTTGTGTATAAGGTTGGTAAGCACACCAACCTAATAAACCTCCGTAGGGAACCCGTCTTGTTTTGTATGCTACGTCAGCCTTAACAGGATTATTTCCGATGCCCCTCTAAACAAACCAATCCGTGCAAACTTCTCAATGAGTATTCACGATTTTTAATCGCGTTATAGCACTGTTTGAGTAGCACGTTTCTTCGTAGGTACTATTACCAATGCCGCGGTCGTGGTGCGGTTGTGCGCCTACATCACTTGTTCAGGAAATCTGTGGACATTTTCCTCTAGTATGCCTAGTTTTGAAGCCAGGTCTTTGTGGAGCATATTTGATAACGCTTCTCTCGGGAGCCTACTCTTTTAAAACTTCAACAGCAGTCGGTACAAACTGCCCCGCGGCATCTGCAGCCGTGACATTGCATTAAAAAGTTCTACCATCCCTGTTTTTAAAGACATCTCTTAGCGATGCTAGTTGGCAATAGGCGAGCTTCACTAGCAGCTCCATGTTAAATGCCATCATTGTGCTATAATCTAATTTGATGACCTTCTCCCATCATGAATCAGTCGTAGCCGCAGCCCTTTCTTTTCAAGTCGTGGGATCAGCAAACATGACACTTTCACTCCAAAAATGCTAACGGTGCTGAAATATCCTTCGTGACCATCGAAAAAAATGATCAAGTTATAACTTTTTATTGCCCTGCACTGGTTGAGTAAATTGATTCAACATTCTATACAAAAAATGGAGATTTGGCGACTCTCCCCTTATAGCGATGGATTGCTTACAATTCGGGTCTCAGCAGTGAAGCTTCACCACGCTGATTCCTCGCGAGAATGGCCTAAATAAGGATTACACAATAAATTCCGGTTTATGTGACGGACAATATTTACGATGAAATTCATTAGTAGTAATTATGCACGCAGCTTTCTTTACTAAACCTAAATTCCAATCCATGTATTACAACTGCAAATGACGAAACCGGCGTAATCAGGCAGTTGAGTAGCTACAATAAGTTTTCCAGATTTATTATAACCACGGTCGCAGAAATCAGAGCATAGTCTTGAAGTATGCTGATTTCAGTAAGAATTCGCACAAAAATGCTTGAGAATTTAGACCGAACGTTATACGCCAGGATCCCGTTGTGTTTTTCACCTTAGTACGCGGGTAAAAATTACGAGAAGCATATAAGATTCGATACTGTGCAGAACAAAGGTAATTAGGGTGGTACGCTAAGACAAAGCTGAGAAGGAGAAAATCGCGAGATAGAGCGAGGGAAAGCAGAACGTTCGGTAGTAGTACACGAGACCTGTATTGCACTCCACCAGCTGCCAGAGCAGATCGAGATAGAGCAAAGTCACAATCGGCAGCACTAGCGAAATCGCTTTCGGCGTGACGAAACATCGGCCGGGTGTCTGGCCGGTTCAGGGTGACGTCATATAGTCGTTTTCGGAACCGGAAACGATATCCTGCGCTGCTGTTGTCGGTGGTACTTCGTTTGGGCAGGAGACGTACGGGTGTAGCTGTGTGAGCAATGCTTGTAAACTTTGTGCACTTTGCGTGTTCGACGTCTTTGTCTTCAGTTCGTGGCCGGCGCATGGTGTTCCCTTGCACTGGTGCCGAAAACTGCGCGGTGCCGGCACCGCGCGGTGCGCGATGTCGACGCGCACCGCGGCGACGCGGCGGTGCGCGTCGCGAGCTCGCCAAGTTGTGCTATGGCAAGCTCGCGGAATGCGAAGTACTGCTCGTGGAAGCCTGTCAGAGCAAATCGACGACGCACCAAGATGCATTATTTTCTACGCTACGACATGCAGCGCTAAACGTGGACAGAGCTAAACGCGGCCGCAAGAACTGTCGCCCAAGCTAGCGGGCCGCGTTGCTCGGGTCAGCTTCGTTGTTGGGAACTTCATGCTTATATCGTGGCGATATTTGATCGCCGGTATCTGTACAACTGCGAAGGACCATCCCTTACACAACTTTCACCACACTATCGTCCCCTTTTTCGCATACTGAGCTTTATTTTGGCGATAATTGCCGTTCAGCGATCGGTGACCAAGACATCTGCCGTGGCCTGTTTTGATTCTAGCGCGCAGGTGGCGCATCTTTCGGCCGCTCGTCGCACCGCGGTGCCGGCAGTGCTGGGTCAGAGCGCCGAACCTCCGCTGATGATTGATGAATTGATGATTGTAGGTTAACGGCCGACGCAACGCAGGCGATGAGGCGCGCTGTAGTGGAGGGCTCCGGATTATTTTGACCACCTGGGATCTTTAACGTGCGCCGAAATCTCGTACACACGGGCGTTTTGCTTTCGCCTCCATCAGAAAAGCGGCCGCCGCAGCCGGGAATCGAACCCGCGACCTGTGCTCAGAGCGCAACACCTTGCCACTGAGCCACCGGGCGGGTGCCGAACCTCCGCTGCCGGTCAGCGTAGGCTTACCATCGCGGCAAATATCTGAACGCCGCTTTTAAATTCAGCGCTGATACAACCCCTAGCACAATTTTCACCGCAGTAACATCTACTTTCCGCATGTGGAGCTTCTTTTCGCGATCAGATTGATTATAAGAGTGGCGACAAGCTTGCTATCACGGTCTGCGCCGATTCGAGCCGCAGTGATACTAAAACCGGACGACGGCGAAGACATCGCCGGCCTAATCGCCTGACCAAATAGGTGCTTCTCTGTGGGTGGCAGCGACTCATCCGAGTCTGACGATTCAGACGACAGTCGACTGCGGGGCGAGTGCGGACCATGTGCAATCGTACGACGATGCGGCGAACGTCCATGACGTCACGGGTGAGACCGTGACGTCAGACTGGCGCGCTTGCAGGCTGGCTTCGAACGGCATTTTCCGCGCGGCGACCCCATTCCGAACCCGCTACAGACCTTAGCCGTTACCTCCAGTCCTTAAGAACGAAGCTAGGTTCTCACCAGCTTCCGTCATAGCCGAAAGGCTGGCTCTCTCCGTTACCCTAAGTTGGTACTCCGTTACTCCGTTACCCAGCCGAAGCTGCTTGGTCGCAATAGAAGCAGTTCAAATTCCTACTCCCACTGCTCAACCTACGCATTGTATTTGGGCCTCCTAAGACAACCCCGACCTGCCCCGACTTAGATCGAATGCCCCGCAGAGACTCTGCTCTTCGTCTGCTCTTGGAAAGAAGGTGGAAAAAGGAAAAAGGCCCCACCGTTGGTGCAGCAACAACCGATATCGGGCAGTGCAAAACTCATAGTGGTTCTAGAGCGACAATCCGTTGACAATGCGTGCTCAGAGTGTCGTCTGTTCTGGTTCCGAAATGGCACACAACTATCGTTCAGGTGTAATGAGATCCTGCAGTGGTCACTTTCCAACTAGGGTTTACTCCCAATCACACTGTATAGTACTGAGTTCGAGTCTACGCCACCTTGAGTATTGCGGGCCGCATCAACGCTGCGACAGATTGCCTTTTTGTATTTATATTAAAGCGTGGGCCTTATTGGCTTGGTAAAACTAATCTGTATTCAACGCGATTAAACACAATCCATCTGAAATATACATCACAAGTACTCCCGTCATCATATAAACAGGTTCGATCCGTGCACTTCCTTGCTAAAAAGTGCACCTTGCTGGCCAGTTGGTACATATTTACGGATAGGAAAACCAGCGAAAAAGACGCATAAACAAAGGAGAGTCATTTATAAAATTCCATTGAGGTGCGGGAAGGTTTACATCGGCTGAAACAGGCTATGCATCAATGAGCTGCTGAATGAGCGTTAGTCAGTTCTCAAGGAGGTGGTCACCTTGACTATCAATGTCAAGAGTGCAAGTCCGAATTAGCATTCGATAGTGTGACGATTCTTGGAAAAGGCAGGACTAAAAATGAGAGGGAAACACTTGAAGCGTTCTTCTCGCAAGGAATCGGTTTCCTACAATATTGAGCGGTGATTATACAAAAACAGGAAAAGTTAAGTGAACACTGGCGTTTTTTAATCGGATCACGCGTACGTGTTTGCGCATGAGTTTGCTTGCTTGTTCACTTGGTGTATCGGTTTCTTCAATTACATGTCACTTGCTAGGCCAGAGTGTGTGTTGTCTCGTACCTCCGTTGTGTTTGCGTCTATTTTCGCTGTTTTTCGCGCCCGTCCTTGCTAACAGTAGTTTACGTTTAATATCGATGCGACAGCATTCTTCCTCTGCTTATTCACGGTTGATGCTGGGCCTGTGGCCTCAATTCACTCGGTCTTAGCCGAGATGCGTCAGAGAACGTCAGAGTGAACGGGTTTGCCGGGAGTGTCCACTAGGGCCGGACGAGCCCCTCCGGCACGAGTGCTTTGCTCTGCTAAAACACGTATCTCCTCTGTTGCAACTAAACCTGCAATGTGAGTAGTAAAATGGGCCCCATAGAGTCACTCTTTTGTACCACAAATACGGTACTGCGAAGATCAACGGACCTATTTTCGGCATCTATACACATCACCACGTAATCTGTAAGGCTCTTTTAGGGGCGAAGCCCCATAGGGGCTTGGGTTGTCGGCGTCTCCCGTCGTCGTAGTCGTCGTCGTCGGTTCACGTATTCACGGTACTAAAACTCCGGGACACTCGTTTTCCAACGCCTCGCGTTAGAACGTTTCCTCTGCGAGGGCAAAAAACGCGTAAAAATGAACTCACCGGGACACTCGTTTTTCAACGCCTCGTGCTAGAACACTTCGTGATTCAAGTACACAAGACTTTTACAGCAAAGCTGCATACCTCTGCCCCCAACGGTTTCGTCTCCATGGGCAAAAACGCCAATGCGCAAAGTACGCACTGATGGACTGAATACGCCACCCTCCTCAGGTTTCACGTTAGTGGAGGTGGCCCGGATTTTCCAAAGCGGTTGAGTAAGTAAAAAAACAACCTCGAAAATTTTACTTTGGCAACAAAATGTAGAGGCACTAACCAGGCCCCCGAAACACCAACACCTAGGACAGACGGGGAGTTGCGCCACTTTCAATTTCGCGCTGGGAAGAACTGTAGCGAGAGTTGCGAAGTTTAAGACAATGGTTTAGCCCGGTAGACAGCTAGACCATAGGGGCTCCGAGTTATGGTAATAAATAAAACAGGAAGCTCCCGAGAAATCGGTGAGTGGTGTCTGACTTAATATTGCATATAAATTTACTAGAGCTCTCTGCTCTTAAGGAAGGAATGGTTTACATCCTGCGTCATGTGCCGCACCAGTGCAAGGAGCATCTTTATGAACTCCGAGCCAGCTCTGCAAATTCTATCCAGGAGAAGTAGACTCCCCCGCCCCCCGCCCCCCCCACACACACACATACTAAATCGCAGCCTGCGACATCTCGTACCTTCACCACCTTGCCTGCTCTGCTGCATACAGCATTAAATTGCACTGGGTACCTGGACAGAGTGGCATTAAAGGAAGCCAAAAAGCCGACTAAGCGGCCCGAAACAGCCTTCCGCACCGGAAACACCGCAAGGTGTATTTACAGAAACAGAAGCTTCTGTCATGGCTCACCACTTCACGGTTACTCAAAGAAACCGTTTATGGAATAACTTGCAAAACACCGGCGTGCCTTTTCCACACGATCTACCCGGAATCAAAGTCAACACTCCCGAGACAGCTCCCCGGTAAGCTGGTAACGTTAAATTATCGTGTATGCCTCAACTGTGCATACACTAACTACCTATTTCACCTTGGAGCGACGCCAAATCCGCAGTGGGATAATACTTCTAGTGCTGGAACAGATAAACACCTTTTATCAGAATGTGTGGCCTACATGGTAACGAGATCACGCTTTCTTGAAAACATAGAACGCTTAGAACAGGGATGAATAACTGTCTAGATTATTTAAGGACCACTTACTTGTCCCTTAAATCAGCGCCAAGTTCTAAGGAGTTCTGTGATTTGGATGACAGTGGCCTAATTTCAAATTTGTAAATTGTGTGGTCCACGCCTAGAACAAAAGACAAATGCATGAAGTCCGTTATCGCGCTAAGTCCACGACAGATTTTTGTTTCCTTTTTCTTTCTTGCCAGACTCTTTCTTAGGCCCTTTCTTCCTCCGTATCCAATCTTCAGCAGAAAAACTAGTAGGCGACTGTAAGCGCCGGAAAACCTGTCTCCTTCTTCAATAAGGAGCCTTCTCTCTATTTCTCTCTAGAGCCGGGCGGAGAGGAACAAGTGAGAATAAACGGCAAAACAGCAGAGGGTAGCTCTTGAAGAAACGGGTGGCAACCAATGGGGCCGCGTGAGCGCGATAGGTGAGAATTCTAGCCAAAAACTGCAACCTCACATCTATGGCACAGCCTTCCTAAGTTATCCCAACTGTTAGCTGAAGCTTTAGATGATCGGATGCCCAGTTGCAACGCCTAAAGCGCCTCGGTTTGCATATAATGGCAGCACGAGGAATGGCTCTCTCACCTAGGTAGCATATCTACAAAGAAACTTTACAAAAAAATTCCCCCGCACCTCCCCGAAGGGAATCGTGCAGAAATGCGAATGCCTTGGGTGCACCGATGAGTGTGTTGCCAGTAATGGCGTAAATAATGACGAGAGTGTCAACGTAATCATTTATTCATCAGCACCTGTTTGTGTTATCGTTGTACCTGACGGCCACAATCACTGCCTTGTGATCGCTAAAGTGCACGGCCAAAGGGTCTTTGAGAAGCATACGCGCGTCACAGTTTCGCGTAAAGACCAGATCAATGCAACCCCCGTGAGTGGTAGTGGGGCACGTGTCGAAGCCGGCAGAGAGACAATGCATAGAGTGCCTGGTCTGCATGTACTCGACCAACCACTCGCCACTCTTCTTGCGCACGTCAACGTTGAAGTCGCCAACCAAGACTATGGGGTCAGAGGGTTTGGAGCGCACGCGCACACTTTCCATAGCCGCGTCCAGCTGCGCGGCAACGGCGTCTCGAGCGAGGTTGGGCACACCGCAGGGGAGGTGTTGCTCATAGTCGTCGTATGCGCCCGATCGGCGAAAGCCACAGTGCAACGATGAACGGTTTCGTTTTCGGCGTCGGCGCCGAGATTGCAGACGACAGAGGACAGAGGACAGAGGACGAGGGTTGTCGTCACAGACCGCGATGATCGCGTGACCGTTCTCATCACCTCCTCTCCCAAACTCGTTCCAAAGAACCCGAAGCGCGTTCAAACGACTAGACTCCTTCTTGATGTTCCCGAGCGCGTAACGCGTTCGGCATTACGCGCTCTTCGCTTCGCAGACTTGTCTTCTTCTTCTTCTCCAACCGATGATGATGACGTGGAAGCAACTGCAGTGACGTCACCGCCAGGGAGAGGCGTAATGCTCACGTTACATTGTGTGAACCCCCGACTAAGAAATGCATTCGCATTTACGACGACGACGACGACGAAGGCAGAACTACGAGGCGCGCGCTCACGTGCGCTCGCGCTGGAGGAATAATGCAGGCGCACGCCGGCCAACAGGAGCACGACAACCCCCGGCTAATAAATGCATTCGCATTTGAAAAGTAGCCTCAGTCCGAATGGAGCGCTATACTGCACTAACTTTAAGTAGTGCCACTGCAGTGGTTTCGCTACACGCGTTGTGGGTAGAACGAAAACGTTTAAAAGGCCAAAACACCAAAAAGCCGAGACGAGTCCGCACTACTGAGCATCGTTGGGCGAATAAGTGGATATGAAGAAACGGGACGGAAGATGCTACGAAGACATTCACGTACTGCTCAGTATGCACGACACTTAGACCCGCTAATCTCAATACGGGGAAGCAGCAGCATTGACTCACATGATTCTAGATTCGGTAAGTAAAATTTCAATTACTCATTACTTGTTACACCAATAACAAAAAACCAGAAGGGGCATTTCTGCACATCCCGCCTTCTCACCCTATCGCAGATGCGTGGATTATTTTGCGGCTCAGTATGATCCACATTATGGTTAGCACCCCACTTGCCAAGCTACGGCTTCGACCTATGGTTTTAATTATTCACCTTAAAAGTTAGGTATTCCATTTCAGTGCAGAGAACTTTAGGGGCTCGCCTTGTCGTCGTAGCTCGCTCGCTCGACCCAAGTAGAGCCACAGGGAGTTCGGTCGTAGTCGTAGCGGCTCTCGTCGCGGCGTAACCTAGAGGCTTCGAAAGCCAAGCGGTTTATATAGTCATAAGTGTTCAAAGCTCGTGAAACGTTGGCGCTTGTCATACATCACCCTGTTGTTTAGCGCAAAAAAAAAATTGTAGGTACAGCTTGACACAAAATATGCGTAATTAACTGGCAGCGCCCGCGTTCCTTCCGTTAGTAACGCTCGTTTGGTTGGTTTTTACGATGGTAAGCAAAAAAATTAAGCCCATCTCCCCTAACGGGAACCCTGGAATAGTGACTGCAGAAAAAAATTATGACTAGAGGGGGGTTCAAGCGACAATCGTAGAGCAACCGTCGACCGAAAGCCGCCGGAGAGCGGCACAACCGGTTTATATGCGCAGCGCGCCCGAAGGGGAGGAGACCGCGGAGAGAGAGAGTAACTGCACATGCGCGCAAACCAACCGCGCAGCGCCGTCCACCAGGCGGAGTGGAGCGCGCTAAGGACGCACACCCGCAGATGTTGAGAAGAGAGTGTTCGATCATCAACCTGGGCACGCGCCGGTCGTCAGTGGCGGCCTATGACGCAACTATGTCTTGCGCAGCTATGACGCCAACACATCAACACAATCACTTTAATCAATCCAATCCAAATCCAAATCCATCCAAGCCAAGCCAAGCCAAGCTATCGAATCCAATCCCAATGCCCTCTCGAGAGAGTGTTCATCTATAGGAAGGAGATGGGGTGAGCCGGAGAGAGTGCGTACGCCGACGAAGACGGAAGCACGCAGGAAGGCAAGAGGGCCGCCGACAAGAGATGCTCTCATCGTCGCATCTAAAAAAAGTGGAAGTGCAACCCCGGCACATGCGTGTGGAAAAGCAAGCACAAAAAGAACAGAACTCCCGCTGGCGCAGTTTCAGCCAGGGGTAGCGGGAGCGCTGCGAAGGCGGTAAATTTGAAAGTACTTGGACAAACCTCCGTTTAATTCACCAGGAGAGGAATGAGACAGGGCGGCGAAGAGCGTGATGCGTGGTAGGAGTGAGCGGATAACGGCGCCACAGCCCATTATGGTGAATCACTGCTCTGCACTTCCGATAGCTTTCTCGTTGAGTGGAACGGCTTTCATTTTTTCGGTCTTGTTATCTGCTCCTCAGAAGTTATCTTTGTTTTGTGACACAAACAGGCCTACTGCCAGAGGGAACCACGGTTCCTCTTAAACAAAAGGGGTAATATATGTCATTCGCCTCTTTGCGGCAAGAATTACGTCAAACAAGCTGCTTGTTTCAATTACAAGCAGAAAAAAGACGATTAAATTTTGCGGCGCGCATAAAGTGCCTTGTTAGCAGGCATGTGTAGCAGGCATTATAGCCGTGAGATCATGCAGTTTACAAACCGTGGCTTTAAAGTTTGGTGTTGTCTGTTGTCATGTGAATGCACTAACGTGACAAGTCTAGACAGCAAAAGCCTGAAGTGAAACTGAGAGGTGCACTTTTCATCTTTCAGTCACAAAGAGAAATATGTTAATCAAAGTAATTTGTAATTTTCTATATTTTTCCTTGACGTAACTCTACGGCTAGCTGTGGCCGCCTACGCCTAACTGGTCTGCTGTGACTTGTGTGTTAAAATGTGCGCTGAAATGTGTAACATCTTTATCATGTGTGCATTCTTATAGAGGGAGTTAAGGCGTCGAAGAGCGGCCACAACCATTCTAAAACATAAAGTGCATGGAGATCGCAAATCAAATCGTGTCAAGCTGCAAGTGGAGAAAACCCTTCCTTAACAAGGAGCGAAGCAAAAAGCTTTAGGAGTGCAAATTGACTTATGCGCATTCGCCTTCAAAACCCTTAAAAAGTGCTTACGCGCCCTTGGACTGTTCTCGGATTATGCATAAGTAGTGATGACACCACTCCTGTGGTCGTAGTGGGTGATGTAAGTCTGGATATGTCGGAATTGAAGGAGGAGTTGTTAACGAGGTTGCCATTAGAGACATTTCGTTTGCTGTGCCAAGCCGATCTGGCCGAACCGACCACCCAGCGACATGTCTGTATCGATTTCAGGTTATCGAAAAAATGTTTCTCCAGTTGCGAGTGTGCCAATGAGCAAAACTTTTAGCCACAACAAACATCGTCACCGTCGTACTAAGTGATAACCAACTTAACAGCTCACGCTGTCCCTCCTCGCTCCCAGTACGTCATTGTTTTGAATATTTTTTGTGCTGTTAGATTCATCAACTTCATCGAAATTGAGCAAAACCTTGCCGCCGCTATGGCGCGGTTCCAGCTGACACCGACTGATGGCATACCTTCGCATTCCCCTAAAAAATTGCTGGCGAAGACACACCTGTGTTTCAACCAACCTCGTCATGTTCAGGAAGTGGCCTCGTGTGTTTGGTGGTGTTGCCTGTACGGTGGAAAAAATGCGGCCTTCGTAGATAACACAGTAGACCCTCGCCCCCTGTAGGGTTCGAACTCTCTGCTTGTCTGGGTAATACTTTTAAGGCAAACAAGTGGACGGACCGCAAGGTTACATTCTACAAATTCTTAAGCCATGACAGCCCCGCCTGCCCGAATGAAACATGCCTGGCATCAAGCTCAGTAGTACATACATTCCCTCAATCAAGAAAACCTAAAAACCCGAACATCAACTGGAATTGACAATCGCAATTTGTGACATTTTTGCAGAACTACGCAGCAAGGGATAAGTAATACCCAGGCCCGATCCTTGTTGCTCTAATGTGCCACGCATTGCGCCGTGAACATCGGCCATGATTATTTTTGTTCTCTTGTTAAATCGGCACAGTTCACAGGACCGAACTTTTTAGCCCATTATGCGAACAGCGCCAAGACGAAGGACTTTGAAAACGTGGGAGACAGGACCGCAACTGTAATTTATTGCACAGGAAAAACATAGCCGCAAGAAAATTACAATTAACGGAGTAGGCATCCTTTGCGTATTGTAACAAGCAAGCGGAAGGTATAACAGAAGTTGAACGTGTGCAGACATAATTAAACGGTACTGACCAGAAAGCCATCCTCTCTATCAGCCAGCCTAACAGAGGGCTTGCTAGCGCACCTGCTGTGTCTCGCAATGTGAAACACCTCCACTACACCGCGGGTGAGCCGGTCGTTGTGTTGAAACAGCACCTCAGTGTCTTCGAAGCTCCGGTCTCATCCGCACCTTACCGCAGTGAGCGGATATATGAGCACTGTTGCCCTTCTTAAATTTGTTCCTTCGCTCGCGCAGGCGCGTGGTGAGGCCTCAGGCCAGTGTGGGCCTCATACACCGAGCCACATGATAGGGGTATGCAGTAGACGACCCCCAGCCGGCACTGAACAAAAGACCCGTTTACAGATTTACCGACTTCCGTTTGCCCGCTTACAGACCATGGGCGGCACTTCTTGTCTCGAGTTATTGATGACCTACTTCGTCCCGGCCGGACCACGCACAACCTTACCACCGCCTATCACCCACAGACAAACGGACTTATTGAACGCTTTTACGAGATGCTCACATATATGCTCGCCATGTACATGTCCGCCTACCTCTGTGACTGAGACGTACCGCTACCGTACGTTACTTTTGCTTACAATGCTTCTCGCCTTGACACTGCTGGCTATTGTCCTCTCTCTCTCCTTTTTGGGCGCGACCCTGACTTGCCATTCGACACTGCATTGCCTAACTTGGGCACGTTGACGACCGAATATGCATGAGACACGGTAGCGAGCTCTTATTTGGCCCGCCAGGTTGCCCGCGCCAGGATATCGACTGCACAAGCAGCCTAGAAGGGGCGCAATGACCAGCACCATCGGGATGTGTTTTTCGCCCCTGGCATTTTAGTACTCCCGTGGATTCCCTCGAGCTATGTGTCATATCCTTTTTTCTTATTACCGCCATATTATTAAAAACACTTCGTGCTTGTCAACATTGTTCAGGGAAACGAATCAATTAGCCATATCCGACTGAAAACATCAACAGATAACTGGCACTAGCCAGTGTTTTAGTAACTGCAAATTCATGTCCTCTTGGTGTTTGCGATGAGACATAAAAAGGAAAGCGATTAAAAAATATTTTGAGCCAGAAATACACAAAGATTTCGTGCCGGAGCATCAGACGTAGCGGCGAAATTTCAAGTCCAACAGCAACGAAAGGTTACAATAGATGACGCTCTAGCAGTGAACGCGGAAAAATTTAATTGACTTGAGGAAACCTCCCCCGCGTTTGTTGTACGAGGAGTGAGACGGTAGGGAACGAGAGTGGAGGGAGGGCGGGCGTGAGGAGAGACATTTACGCGGCAGGGGCGGCGGAGGAACATCGTCATTCGACGATATTTGCAGTGGAGTAAGCAGACACGCAGTCACTTTTTGTTTTGTTTTGCCCTTCATGCCGCCTTTCCTGGAGACCATTTTGAGCGCGTTATTTCTAATTTCATGCCGTAAAAACTAATCTAACGTGTAGCCCAATAAAAAAAACGTAACTACTCTCGGTAATGAACTTATATTTTACGTCAAGTATGTCCGGATGGTCTTTCGCCAAATTGTTGTGGTATGTAACACCCGTGCCACACGTACACTAAAAATGGCAGTAGGTGCGTAATGCCTTGGGTCTAATTCCCTTGTTTTCGCTGCTACACGCACAGATTTAATGCCGTTCACTCTAATGCCAGTTTTGGTTTAAGGAGTTCCGCACAACTCATTCACCTTCACGAACGCCTTAAATCTGCCTACTCTCGAACTCGACGAGCACCAATGAAACCAACGAAACTCTCAGCCCCTGAGTGTTGATGCGGAAACGTAGCTGAACTTGGAAATAATACGATTTTTTGCACTCCTGGTGGTGAAGTTTTGAAGAAAACGAAGTTCACTAAAACAGCGGCAAAAGCCAAAACATCGTGTTACTGGTCATGTTAATTTTTTTGGATCTGGCTACCGCTGCCAGGCGACGGCAGCTGCTGAAGCCACTTTCAGAAACAGCTCACACAAATTTTAAGAAAACACTATTTCGCATATCGTTTCCTTTCACAAAAACAAACATTTTAACCCTTGTAAGACGTTTTTCTTAGCGTTAAAGACTTCTAAAATACGAGTGAATTTCTCTTTTTGGCCAAGATCACCATCATGCTCAACACATTTAACGCCTTCGCATTTTCGCATGTAGTACGGCCCGCCCAATTAATATCATTCGGTATCTTAAGGCCCTAAACACTTAATGTCATTTTTTCTATTCGTGTGGCACAGGTATAACACTCACGGCAGTGGTTTGAGTAGTTTGAGGTTGTCTTTCCTATAAATGCTTCACGTCCAAGCATCGTCTCAGTTGAGTTCCTTTTTTAGCCGAGCGTTTGAATCGAGGGACCGAAGCAGGCAGACAGACTAACGTTTTTGTTGCACTGAAGCAGTCGCAGAAGTCTACTGTCTTTTAAGGTAGCGGAAGAGATATCTAAATGCGGAAAAAACATTAGAAGAATAAAACGACCGTCACGTGCTGTGGCGAGAGTTCGAAAATGCAACTAATGAAGCATAAAGAAATCACTGGTTTGCGTTTCTGGCTCCAGCAAAAGACCATTGAATGCACTCCCAGGAGTGCAGTTGCTGGATTTCCCGGTGACGTGACCCGCGGGAAAATGAGCGGAAACTAAGCAACATCGTTATTTTTGTAGGTGACTTCTGGCTCTTCACACACGATGCTTCGGATATTGTAAAAAAAATTGTGCGTCTTTTCTTCTGCAAGCAGTGGTTTTACTTTTGTTATAGTGTGAAAAAGTGCACTTTAGTCGCTACGTCTTCTGGTTAGGAAAACCCCCGTCCACGTTTAACCAGTCGTGAGGAATCCGCATTTTAGTTTTTAGAATCTGCCATCGTTGACAGCTCAATGCCAAAAGCTGGTCCGTCTATGCGATGTTACATGACATCTTTCATTATTGCGGTGTGTCCATGAACACTTGCTAAAGCAGAAAGTACAAAAATGTAAAATAAAGTGACCGTCCTCCTTTATTGGAGCAGTAGAATGTTGGCTCCGATTGCACGCACCTGTACACGCCATATATGTTATTCGTTATCCCGCTAGTTTTTTTCGTCACTTTATAGATTCCTGAACATAAAAGCGCTAGGCCAAATAGATGCGCTTCATTCGACTCCCTTCACCCTGGCACCATCCGCTGTCTCTGGATACAAAGGTAATATTCAATGTAACTAAACCCGCAATGCGTCTTTAGATGTGCAAAAATTTCGAATCGTGGATATCATGAGCACCGTTGGGGTAGAGGGTTGCGAGATAATTGCTTGTACTGCAGTTTTCCACATAGCATAGCGGCGAGGGCCGATTTGTAACACGCTGTTGGTCACATAAGGTCATTCGTCACAGGGCAGTTCGTCAGAGCTGAAAGGTCGTAATATTTGTGCAAGACCTTATTTTCAGATTTTCCTTTGCTTCGGATGCCAAAACATCAGTTTCAATGAAATACGGTACGCAGCGAAACGCAGTCGTTTGCGTTTTGGCCCCGAAGGGTATCATGTATGATTGCTGTGAAAACGTTTCGACTGCACTTCTGCGGCTGCAGCCTCTTAAGTACCATGAACACGTGAAGAAAACAGCGCAATGGCTGTAGCTTATAATTGGAAAAAATTGCTTCGCAGACATTGCAACCATGGTCTTGCAACCTTCCCTTTTTCGAGTGCCATACAAGCGTTTGTTTGTTACATTAAACAGATTGTCGGAATGTCCGTTTTTTACAAGCATCGCACCAGCTCTGTGGGTGTTTTGTAAATCATAAAATCGGTAGGTACATCTTACGTAAGACTGACGTGTCTTCCGCATCACGACGAGGTATCATACTACAAGAAAGTGCAAAATTTCTATATTTCTTCGTATGAGCAAAAGCTTGAAATCATTTTAGGCACGAATCAGGTGACCGTCACTCGCAGCTGGTTGCAGAAATGCGCTTTTTAGTGTTGATTCCAAACGGCAAGAAACACAAGTAAAACACATTTAACGGTCAAGTCAGGTCTTCCCTGATGCAAAGCAAGATTTCAGATATGTGTTCTACACTCTAATACAATGTTTTCAACTCAATGAGAAAGTCATCTCAAATTGCGTGGCTTGACTACTAGTAAGAAAGAAATGTTTTTGCCCCTACTTCATTTCGGTCAACAAAAAATCCGCTGGGCCGGATGAAATCCTAAATCATTTCTTTTTGGTACGCCCAATGGTGTTTTAAATATTTACCTATAGTTATGAAAAACCTGTTGCCTGTTGTTGCTGTTTCATTCCAGGAGAATGAAAAAACGCTAAACTGGTACCAATTTACAAGTCATATGACCAATACCATATGAAAGAACTCCCGCCACATCTACTTGTTATGCAAGGCAGCAAAATCATCGAGCACTTTTTGTAGAGATCACTTAGTTTTGCTAGAACAACAGTTTTTCCTCGATACATCCGTACAGCTCTAAACAAGGTCTTTCAACTAGAACACAATTGTTTTCCACCACTGATGTCTTCTTGAGGACTCTCGGCTTAAACTAAATGATGCGGTATTTCAGAACTTCGAAAAAGCTCTCGACCCAGTTTCTCGTTTTCTCTTTGTGTTTATAGTTCATCGATTGATCTATTAGGAGGCTTAACGCTCCGACGCTGCACAGGCAATGAGGTGCGCCGTAGTGGATGGCTCCAGATTAATTTTGACCACCTGGGGATCTTTACCAGTTCGCCTAAATGTCGAATCCACTGCCATTTTCGCTTTTCGCCTCTACCAAAAAAGCGGCCACCGAGGCCAGGAATCGAACCCGCCTCCTTGGGCTCAGCAGCACAACGCTTTAGCCACTGAGCCACCGTGGCGGGTACTTCATTACTTTACCTAACGAAAGAATTCTTCGCTGGCTTCATCCCTATTTACCTCAAGAATACCAATATGTCCAAATATCCAAAGCTAATTTCACTTCTGTCCACCGCGTGTACCAGTCTGTCGCAAGGCTCCGTCTTAGGACTTTCTTTTTTATTTTTAATAATGCCAACTACATGTCTGGTTAATCTACTGTTCCTTGTCGTTTTTTTCGCCGATGGCTGCATTGTGTACCTGTCTATTCAGTCGAGAGGATCAGAGTACTTTAAGGTAGCCCTTACGAGATTTACAGCGTGGTGTAACTTGCTAAACTGAACCTTAACGTAGAAAAATGCGCCAAGATGACCATAACACAAAAGAACCCTGAATCCACGTATGTGTTAAACAACACTGTATCAACAGCCGTCACTAATTGAATACCTTGGAGTAACATTCACTTCAAAGTTGAGTTGCACACCGCATATTCAAGGAATGCCACCAGCGGCACTACGACGACTGTGGCTCTTCAAAGGGACATACAACCGATTTTTGTCGAGTATATTTTCTCTATTCCAAATGAAAAGCATCACTTAAAAAAGCACCTTAACCCAAAACGGTTTTGCTGATCGCGCCCTAGAACATTTGGAATCGGGATTTTTAGATCTACTAGCTGTACATGTCCCGCCAAAAGGAATGCTCGGCCACCATGCCAGTGAGCCGGGCCGCAACATGCTTTTAACTGCACGTGAAATGAAAAGAGGTATTTTAAAATTTGACCCCGCCTAAAATAACAATATTGCGCAATCATTTTTATTCTTTATGCGGTTTTGAAGCACACGTTGATACCTACGGCTGAGTTGTTTGGGACACGTTATGGCCTAGTGTCACGTTCAAGGACATACACGACTGGCCCACTCTATCAGACTTCCGAAATTTAGTACCAAAGAAAATTATTCTGTTGATTCTGACTGAGCACGACGGTCGCGGGTTCGGACTCCCTGGCCACGGCCGGCCGCTTTTCTGATGGAGGCGAAAAGCCAAAAAACGCCCGTGTGGTACAGACATTTTCGCGCACGTTTAAAGGATTACCCACGGTGGTCAAAATTTAATCCGGAGCCCTCCACTACGGGCACGCCCTCAATGTACGCCTGCGTTGCGTTCCGGTGCTGTTAAACCCTTACAATCAATTCCATCAATCAAAATTATTTCTGCCCTGAAACTTCCGGCTTAGAGATTATTTAGGTAACTTTGATTTGTGGTTGTCCCATGTATCTAAACGCTGGCCTTTCATATGAGCTAAGCACATGCAGTCCGATAAAAATCGCTTTTCTCTCCCTTTCCAAGCACCGGATTGAGTAGTGCCCTTGAAAAACTTACAACAAAACCGCGTATTTTTCCCCCCGTGCCCGTCGTTATACTATGCGGGACGTTGTTTCAAATCCCCACATAAAGACAGTATAAACTACCTTAGGTGAGTAAAAGAAAGCCATTGGGTTTCATTACCACGTGTACAACCCGCAACAGTCCTGGACTTCCCACATTGTAGTCTAAGAGAAAGCTTCACCGCTTACAATTTCTTTTTTAATATAGTCACTGAACATTCCCGGCTGCCCTTGCACACTCATTTGCATCCTAATACACAGTGACACACATGTAATAAGCATGCGAAACTATTAAAATGCCTTTTAGCAAAATGTGTCCTCTGCGACATTCTTTC
Organism: Haemaphysalis longicornis; assembly: GCA_013339765.2. Taxonomy (NCBI): domain Eukaryota; kingdom Metazoa; phylum Arthropoda; class Arachnida; order Ixodida; family Ixodidae; genus Haemaphysalis; species Haemaphysalis longicornis. The sequence goes on from CM023454.1 coordinate 18,331,763, forward strand.
TCCACAAAAGATTTTCTATTGCAACGCATTCCCGCAAGGCGTACACCTGCAGCATTCTCGCGCCCACACTCATTCTTATCAACCGTCGCTCGCTGGCTGTATTAAATACTGCGTCGTTGCGTGCCCTACTAGTTCGCACTGCGTTCAGGTGCTGAACTGTATTTCTATGTCGCATCTGTTGCACACCTGTGGCCCAAGTACCTACATGTTCTCGCACAAGCCCGCTATAATGGCCATCCTATTTCGAACTTTTCTCCTGCAATGCCTACATGTAATGCGTTACAGTATTACATCGCTATATATACAAGCCTACGCACCACTCGGATGCCTTAGACCGCGAAGAGGTGGCTTGGTAGTACGTATTACATATATAGAATAACTAAATATTTTGCCACCTTCTTGTGCGGGTAAGGGGACACATATGCGGGCTTGATAACTGCGCTTGTAAATTAATCCTCACCACATATTTGGGGCGTTTTTTTTGTTATATCGGCAACCTATACAGCCATCCCCGGCCGTGATTTCGGCTCCCCTCTCTTGCCGGATAGCTGGGTCACTAATCATTCGATCACGAATGCTGCCCTGTTACAACCCGGCCTCTTACCAACTGTTATGCGAGGAAGTGCCACGTGACAAAAAGGCTGTATCCTTCTAAAACGTTCGCGTTGTGGCTTACGCCCCAAGGATACAACACTTCGCCCATGAGGGCAACCCAGTAGCGCAGGGATAAAGAATTACATATACCACGTGATAATTCCTGATAAAACCGCCCTCATGGTAAAGCCGTGTGGAATTTAAAAACTACGGCCAATTCGACCAGTGACCTCGTGGTAATTACAGGATGCTCCTAACCACTGAACCATGCCCCTGAGTTTATTACCATTCTCGGTTTACAGTTGTGCGCGAGTTTCTTATTCTTCACCTTCAATTTACACCTTCGAAAACAGAATCAATGCTTCTACGTAACTTGAGCACTATCTGTCGTGGCAGATGCCAAACATCGTACTTGTCAGCATGCCTTTCGCAGTGGGAAAGACCAAGTTACGAAACACACCTTCGTTATTAACAAGGCGAAATGTACCAGTGAATGTCTCGGTTTTGTCTCTCTGCAGTGTTCTAACAAGATGGGTCGCCTGGCGGAGCTTTTCTTTCTTCAATTGGTCTTCGTAGGTGAGAGTTCCTTCAGTCTTTTCGGCAAAAATTGGGTAAATAGTGCGCTACACATTTTTTTTTATTGTTTCGCATGGAAGTAAATTATATGTTAAAAATAAAGATGATGTAAGTTCCTCAAAATGCCCACTGTTTGGCACAAGCACAAATTCAATCATCAATAACATGACGGAATGACGGTGCCCCAGCGTACAGTTTGGAAGCAGACGAAAGATTTCGCTGTTCATTACGTTGTACGCCATATAGTCGTTCGTCGGGAGTAAAGCGAGGCTCTTTTTGTGGGTACCATGACATCCCACTGTACCACCACGGTCACTCCTGCGCACCGGGATTTCGCGACACTCACCTCCTAATTACAGAGCAGCGTACCACGCTTATTGTCACGATCCGTCGTCACTCCACGTGCGCACGCACGAACAAACCTTTCCTAGAGAGGCAGCTGCACATCATATTTCATCGCATGATATTTCATCAAAAATTCGGCGCGATTCCGCTGTGTGAAAGTGAATGACCAGCGCAGCTATTTGTGGGTTACCGTGGTAACGTCACTGAGGGCCACGGGACACCACAAACGATCGCGCACCGCACAAGCGACGCCGAATCGGTTGGTAACGCACTCCCTCTCAAACCGTGCTGTCGCGCCAGGAGAGCTTTCTGCAGGGATTGACGTAAATCATAAATAATTAACTGGTACATGCAATGTTCTTTTATACAAAATAGACGTTGGCGCGATTTTTGGGATAGCAAACCAAAAACGGCAAAGTAAACTATATTTTAGCCACAAAATATTAAAAAAGAGCTTGGGCAGGAGCCTCGGGCTCGTGGCTGATGCGCCAGTAGGCAAAATTAACACAAGGTCTCAACGGGCGGAATGCCAGCCATGCAACGCGCGAAAATTGAATTGGCTTGAGCAAGCCTCCACCGCGTTTACCGTAGGAGGAGCGAGGCGGGAAGGGAACAGGTTCAAAAGTGGGCGGGGAAGAGAAGATAGTCATTTAGGTGGTAAAAGCGGCAAAATACTATCATCTTTCAACGACATTTGCAGCGTAGCCAGCAGGATACGCGGCCAATTTTTTTCGTGATGACTAGGCCTTACTGTGCAATACACAATGTGAGAAGGCCAGCTTATAAAGACCAAGGTTACACCGGTCTGCTTTAAAGTCTAATTTATTTCTGAACAATCATGCATTGCTGGGAATTCATTTTTTAAAGGTAATATACGCCGTCTTATAACGAAATATGAAGCGCCGGAGGCGAACAGGTGGCATAAGAAAGGGTTTCCGTGACATGAGAACACGTGCTGTCAGTCACTGCACGTTCAAGCAACACCGGCCCGGGACTTGAGAAAACAAGCGGCTTTTTTCATCCCTCACACACAAAAACGCGGTCGTCAGCCTATAGCAGTTACGCTCTAAACAGCTCACACGTTCGTGCAACGCGTAAAGAAAATACAGCTAAGGTTATAAATGCTTGTCAGTGTCTGAGCGAGGAAAATTAGCATGGCAGCTACTGTTTTTTTGTGTGTGTGGCGTTAGTATTATTCCAAATGCCTCAAATTACCTATTGCCCTATAAAACCCCACGACGACGGCAAAAAATCCTGTAGTAGGCCTCAGAAGCAAGAAGACTGTTTCTTGGCAAGCGTTACACAGCACAATCGCGTTTCATAGCGCGAGCGTGAAGTCAGTTCAAGGCCTGCCCGTCGACACCATAGAGTTTCTTACAATATACACTAAAGAGGAATCTGGCGCTACCGTCTCTCCGGCTCACATCAAGGCTGTCTGTGTCGTCATGGACCGCCATTACACCATGCGCTCGCCTTAGTTTCATCATTGGCTTGGATTGAAACGTTTTAGTGACTGCAAATTTAAACAGTGTGCCACAAAAACGCAAAGAATAGTGTGCAATTATGGAAGTGGAAAATAAAACAGGCTGCTTTAAAACTAAGGAAAAAGGAAGTTAAGCGTATTTTTGCCGGAACGGTAGTGGCTTCTATTCTGGCAAGCCAAGGTAGTAGTTACTGAACAATGTTAATATTCGGGAGGGAAACTCATTAGAGACTCTGATTTTATTAATTTTACCATTATTTCAAATAATAAGTTGTTTAAGAGTTTGGAAAGTTTTTTGAGCGTGCCTATGAAATCGTCGCCTTCGTGGTGAACCGGTGCACCGACCGTCAGCTGCCGTTTAACACAAACAAAACGTGGCGTTAAACAGTCATGGACGATGACAAGATAGGACGCATACAGGCGCCCGTATCAGTCTTATCTTGTTTTCGTCGAAGTACGTTTTGTTTCTTTTGTCATCAGCTACAAATTTCGAGGCGGCAAATTACCCGCCCGGTCATACGTCCTTCGACTGCGACATGACCAACGTCAGTATACGATCACGCCACTGCCTGCTGTTTCACCGAACACGGCTACCACAGAGCAGGGAATATTGCGGCTTCCTCGTAGCTCGTAGAAGTGTTAATGCATAGTGAAGATAGCAAATCCCAAAACTGCTTAAGAGTTCAATTGTCCATGCCAAGCACAAGCCAAAAGGAGGGGTCTTCCCATAAACCCCCATGACGACATGGATTACCAGGCGCAGTTTCCTCTCTAGTATACTTACTAAAAAACTGTATGGTCGACACCAGTGCACCGTAGATGAAGGAAGCAAAAAAACGCATCAAACGTGCGAACTGACCGTCAGCATTGTTTACAAATCGTTACGCCGCGGCAGGAAAAACCAGAATCGCACAACGTAGGAGACAGACTGAAGTTATCGGGAAGCGTTGAGGCGAATGCCAAAACGAACACTCCAGTCGGCAAGATACGGAGCCTTCCGGCAATTCGACAAGGGAGAAAAGCGTTTCAGGCGTTTATTTGGACATTTATGCTTTCGCATTCAGAACACCAAACAAGTGCTTAAATGAACTCGGACTTTCTTTTGGCCAGACTTTATCCCTGAAGACAAAAAAGACACTTATGCTCGCATATATTTAGCTTCTACCCCAGTCGACTTAGTATAATGAGACGACGACGGCAGCATTGATGATCACTGCGCAAAGTGCGGTCCGCTTAGCAGCAGTGTCTGCAAACTTATCTCTGGGTTCATCTTCATGTTCTTTAAATGGCGTGGGATCATGATTTAAAGTTTTATCGCCACAAAACTCCATTGAGGAATAAATGCAGATTTGAAAAATGTCACCAGCAGTTGCAAAACAAGTAAGCTGGCTCTTCCTGGCACTGCATACAAAGCCCCAGTGTGCTTCCTTTCAAAGTTCAAGCGTACATTTGCAGTGTTACCCTACCCCGCAAGCAAGGGAGCCTTGTTGAAGAAGCGATGCCAGAACAAAGAAGTCGTAATTTAGCCAAGCCATAGTAAAATATTGGAACGTGGGGACTCGTCGTGGTGCACAGACAACTTCGTTGTGGTGTTGCTCCGTCGGAAGCAGCGCCATCATTTTCGGCTGGTATGCGCCATTTTGTCTGAGCCTGCGTCATGCTTATCATCGTCATTAAGACATAACAACCACGATCAACGCCATGCCTAGATGAAAACGATTAGGCATGAGCACATATTTTTTTTCTTTTCGTAAACCGTCTGTTCCACTACGTTTAAACGAAAGCCACAAGTTCGACTATGTGGAATAGATGATGTCGAGTTACCTGACCAAGTGTTCGTCGTGACAATATTGCTAAATAATAAATACCAACGGTTATATTGCTCCGGATATCCAGCCCATGCTTGTCGTTTAAACGGATTTCGAGAGTACACTTCAAGGTATCTCGATTAGCATTTGTGCGCCTCACGTCCTATGATAATATTGTTGGGATGGTTCTACTGTCGGTTCAAAGTGAACAATGCATCTCATTTGCTGTGAGACAACTTGTCGTTAATAATTCATGTTGTGTCTGCCCTCGCGACTCATGCCATGTTTTAGCAACCGCTGTACCTTTCTCCCATGCGGAAAACAATGCAGGGGTGCAACCAACCCGAATGTTACATAAAATGGCGTACAAGCACGGTATTCATAACAAAAACAGGCGATTCATAACCAAAAAGTTATTTTTGCCTGAAGTATATTAGGAACAGTTTTTACAAACTGTAGTACCTCGTTGTGCAAAGTATGTTGCGTTCAAAATTCCTCCGCTGAGCTCCTAAGAAAGTCACCCTGCCTTCAATTATGTGGACGTCAAAACAAGTCAGGCAACAATAATACCCTCCTGAACATTCCTTATATATGTAATTGCGGGAATAGGGAGTTTTACCTATCATGACACAAGGCGCTATAAACCAAGGCGTTTCTTCAGGAAAACACGTAACAAATAAAATAGCACCATATACCCTTCGAAAAATTTGACACTCTTTTTACTTCTAGCCAGACACGCGAAATCATTTTCCGTGTGGATTCCGTGTATACAATATTCATGCGGAAAAAGATTTCGCGTTGTTGGCTGTAGCTAACGCTTCGGCACGCTATACTACGTATGAACTTCGTATTCCCACAATTCCGTATATACGGAACGTTTCAGTAGTGTATAACGTACAAAAGATATGTTTAAGAATTTCCTTCGGTATTTCCAACTAATTTCGCAAAAATCTTCACACTCCACGCAAACAAAAAATCTAGATTATGTAATACTTTTTTGTTGGTAAGTTACCTTACTGTTTGCGCAAGTGACTAAGGAATTGGTCGCTCATCTGATTTAGTGGCTGCAAGTGACATCGAAAAGCCGTAGTCCTTGCCACTTCTGCCTCGTGGCACTCCAAACACTGTTCTTCTCTCCTGACCCTTCTCCCATAATGAATGCAACAGAAGTGTAATGCTAATTCATTTCACCGCGCTCGCACTAATCGGGCGCCATCTGTTGCGACCTTTTCTTTTAATTGTACCTGGAAGCGACAAAAAAGTAAAAAAAAAGTCAAAAGTCATATCTGACACCATTTTCACCCGGTTTAAACCAATTCCACGTCCATTTTTAAGTAAAGGGAGGGTGCTATGAGTATATACTGATGTTCCGCATCGAATATAACTAATACTTTCTTTTTTCCTAAACTGTAGATATTTAACACGTATGCCACCAGTTTCAGTAGTTTGAAATGGCTTTGGCTTTTTAAGCGCTAAATTTTAAAATGACAGTGACTGCTAAAAGCATGAAAACCAGCTCATGAGCCGTAACTTCATTTTCAGCTGTTAAAAAGTTTATACGACTTAAAATAATCGCGATAAACGGAGATCGGTTAATCGGAACAAACTGTCACTTACTTGGTCGTTTTTGTATTAGGAGAATGTACAGTAATTTTCATTCCTCGGAACTATACTCGCTGAAGCCGTCTGTTCTCAGTCTTCAGCAAAATACCCGGACAACCGCCTCAATGGATCTGAAAAAACATTCGGAGTCGGCACTGTGTTCGGGAAGCGTAGTGCTGCTGTGCTACACATCACTTTCCGGTTACCGTCACCGGCTGTTTACGGTTTTCTCACGCACTACGCACACTGTCCTTGTGTGTTGCAGCTTTGCTCAGGTATAATTGCACCACGGCAGCGGTCTTGTTCGCTGTCGCATGAGAAATTTGGCCGATGAGTTAGCGTTTGATGGCAGCGCAGTATGGCCGACAATGCCTGTGCATTACAAAGATGGAGACCATCCATTTCAAGCGTGGTCGCTACAGGAAAACGGCGCCTGCGATGGAGTACGCCGTGCCTAACAGCATCCGGACTACTTTTGTGCAGCCTGTCGAATACCAGTAGCGCTACGAAAAAGATGCTTGCGAGCCCTGCAATAAGCAAACGTAAAGTTGTTCTCCGCTTGCCAATAAAACGTAGTCCCTCCTGTGTTTTTCAAGCCAAAAAAACGTACCACTGCTTTTTTTATTCCAGTAGAACTTCGAAATAAAAAGATTGATGGTTACTTCCTGGGGTACAGTTCGTGCCCACAGTAACGCTCTCCTTATTACCGAGGCACCGCTTCAGCCCTGATTTATCCTATTCCCCAGTAAATGGAACGCCGGAATAAAAGGAAGATATTCTCTGTTCCTTTAATGTCCCGTGTAAAGAAAGTCTGCTGTGTGCCGCCCGGTGCATGTCACGCGCAGAGCCATCATGAATGTACTCGATCCATTTAAAAATGCTTAGTCAGCGGATACCATGTCTTGTAACTGGTGTCTTGTGAAGAAATTTTTCCAGTTTTTACTATCGTTTATTTTTGTTTTTGCTCTTTGCAGTGTCTCTTCTGGTGACCATGTCCAAAGCCGATTTCATCGAAGTGCTCAGCAAAGTTGTTAGCGTTGCTAACAAAATATTAAACGGCAACGAAGAAGAGACCAAACAGAAAACATGAAGTGCACGTGTCCAAGACCCGAGGTCAAGGAAACAAAAACAGCGTATAGGTTCTGGATGATGGGCCAGTTGTACCTTTATTGGACGAATGTGTGATCTAAAATGTCTAATAAACGGTATTTGTGCAAATTTCTTCCCTTGCATTCCCGTTGGCGCATTTTTGCCAGTATGCCAAACGTTTTGCGCAACTGATATCAGCATCCATCTCATCGTCTGTTACCCTGCCTAACACGAGCACCGATCTGAATCCTGTTCTAACATCCACACGTTGATGTTATGAATTCAGGAAAGAAAATAGATTCTGCCATACCGTCAGGTAACTTTACGTTGAGCCCTACGACGTCACTGGTGAAGGCAACGCCATCACGTAAAAGTTTGAGTTCCGGTTGAAGATGTTAAACTTCTAAATGTAACGTTAGGCCTAACTTCAGTGCTTCACCAGTCTAATGAGAATATCGGGTGAGCGCACAAACCGTGTTCATTTCCAGGTAGTCCTCAAGCCAATAAGAAAGCCACGCCGATGATACCCGCCTTCACAGCCAGTGGGAATTTTACGTTCCTGAAGCATTATGCCTCGCAGCCAAAGGGTATTTACAGAGGCATACTTCAACCCCAAGTGATCGCCCTCGCAAGTCGCTTGTATTGCTGGACGCATAATGGCCATGTATCTGTTCCTTTCGTAGCAAGTGTCGCCGAACGACGATAGTCGACTGGAGCCCCTGTCAAGTAAAGGCCTCCCTTCTCTTTCCCGTTCACCTCTAATGCTGTTCCTCTCCCGTCTCGTTACTCCCAAGATAAAAGCTAGGGTCTGCTCAAGCCAATTTAAAATTACCACGTTTCACTGCTCTAAGTCGGGTGTCTCTATGCCGGCGCTTCCGTACGCGGAGACGCGTGTGAAGTGAGGCACCCTACTACAACGTTTGGAGAACCACGTTGCCCTACTCCGCGATCATTCCAAGCTAAACGCGGATCCCATCTAGCAGAATCTTTCGTTTTTATTGCCGTTTCATTTGTTAAATGCCGCCAGGAGGCAGCGCTGGCAACAGCAGGCGACGGTTTTCTATCGTTGACGTGGTATTTCCTTTGCTATCGCAGAAAGCAAGTACCCACTTCTTTAATAACGGAACCCTGCAAATCTCTTTTATGTATTGATTTCTGCCTTATATTTGCGTAATGTCATGTTCGTGTTCAACAATGTTGATAAGTATGGAAACTAACACCGGACTTAGACGTTTAGATTTGGCGGCGAGTACATAAGACTATCGTGCAGCTTTCGTTTCATGAACTTTGGCCAAGTGGCTGAATCGAGTCGCAGACATACAGACCGACAGACTGAGAGACAGACCAAAGTTTTCTGCGATTAAGTACCCCAAGAGAGACTATCGTCTTTAAAAGCCGATGAAGCTGCCTGCGTGGACCTAAAAGGCCAACTGCACTCCAATTTTTGACGAATTAAAAAATAATGTTGCGCAATAGTACACATAAAAAAGTGCGAAATGCAGAATACTGCGTTTCAAACATGAATGCGCCCGACGCAAATGGCTCGCGACATTGCTGTTATCGGAACCAAGACCGAATAGAAAAGGCGGCCAATACCGTTGGCCGGACGTGACGTACGTGATGGAACGGAAGTGGCTGCGCCAGAACCAGCGGCCGCTCACAGCCGCCTTCAAATACGCATGGTAGCGTCGCGTTTCGCATTGATATTTCCATAGAAGAACTTCCCTTAACCGTTGCCCAGGATAATGTGGTACAGCGCACTTCTGACAACGCGCTGCTATCAATGGAGACGAAGTAAGCCGTTGGACAGTTTTTTTTTTTCCACCAGATTGCCGCAGTATCAATCCTTGGCATTGCGAGTAAAAAAGCCGGCCTTGATTTACAGAGCTACTTGCTCGTACGACATCGAAAAGCAGCTTTGGTTAGCCAGCGCGTCGGCTATCACATCGCTCTCGCGTTACGTGCAAACAGCTTTGTGAATTGCGGCCCAGTATTTTTCGCCTTGCTGCACATCGAGGATCTTATTATAAAGGTGGTCTGAAACTATAAGCCAGCTTCCACAGCTAAAGGATGCACTAAAACACGAAAAAGGTATCTGTCTGCCGCTGTTTTCTACTTTCACCAGAGACGGGCTGTTGAAGACATTTTACTTTCAAGTAAACTAAATCGAACACTCTACAAAATGTGTACTTCGCTTAGGAATTGAAAAAAATCTAAATTATTGTTTAGGAAAGGACCAGTTTCGTTAGCTTTCGCACTTCGCGAAGACGACGGCCGATATTTTTGCGGATGTATTTGTTATCACGACCAAGGCTGATTTTGGTTCACTTAGCAAGTGAGGCAAAAGTCGCACAAATGTTTTACCCGCGTGTACAACACACCAGTTACGTCGTCAAACTTTTGGAAAGGTCTAAGAGATGGACGTTTCGTTGGGCCAGCACAAATATATATGGCAAAGATTGGACGCGGGTGTTGTAGTGGTCAGATATTTGAGATCGTCGTTTTCTGTGCTCGATGCAATAGAACTTTTTTTTTAGTAACAATATTTTCAAGTAAAAAGGTTTTGCTAACTCCAGAACGTTACCAAGCGCATGAATAGTTTGTGGGCTTCTAATCTCCTTTATTACCTTAAAAAACAGAAGTGGTGGGTATTGATAGTTTTATACATGTGATGGCGATGGCGGTACAGCGCGGTGGTGTAGCAGAGGAACTTCGGGAGAACGCATCCCTGACCCGGCGGAGCGCCGTGCAAATCGCCAAAGAAGCGCGAGCTCCACGTGACAGGTTCCCTTACCTCCATCACAGGCCGCTAGGAACTTGTTTCGGCGACTCCCCGTCAGGTGCAAACGTCGTCTGCTCGGAGGTACTTTGAACCATGGTATCCTAGTGCGCCATGTGCTTACGAAGCTTATGATTTCGCCATGGTGATTTTAAGAGCATAGGCTATTTATAAGGATCAAATTTGGACAAAAAATTTCAGTGCAGTTGGCCTTTCACCACCGAAAACACCGTAAAGTGTTCTTTAAAAAAACGTAGGCTTCTACCATGGAGCATCATAAAAGCCAACCGTAACCAACCAACCAACCGTATAACCGTGTAACCAACCGTATAACCAAGTCCTTTTGCACGCGATTGACCCGGAATTGAAATCAAGACTTCCAAGACCGCTCCCTCGTAGCATAGAAATATTATATCATCGCCTATGACTGAACTCGGCTGACACCAACACTTACCTATTCGCCTCGGACTGACGACCAACCCTTACAGCGACAACTGTTCCTCTGAAGAAACCGTTGCATATTATTTTATTACAGTGTGTGGCCTACGTGGCTCCACGATCCCGTTATTTTTTTTTAAGATATTGAACGCCTAGAACAAAGGCTGGTAACACTGAAGACTACTGTAGGACCATGGACTTGCCCCCCAAAGCAGCGTCAGACTCTAAAAAGTTTGTTTTCCTTTTGGGAGGACATTGGTCACGTTTTAAAATTGTGAATTCTGTGACAAAGTCTGAAAAATGGTCGGTGAAGCACGTCAAGCCAAGCCAGTGTTCTTTTTTTTCTGCTCACCTCTTTCTAGGGCCTTCTTTCCCTACATCCTAGGTCCCTAGCAGCGAAGCATAAAGGCGATTGCAAACGCAGGCAAACTCTTCAATAACGGCCTCTCTCTCTCTCTCTCTCTCTCTCTCTCTCTCTCTCTCTCTCTCCTCTCTCTCTCTCTCTCCTCCTCTCCTCTTCATACTTCAACCCTACGTCCACTGATGCCTAGCAATACACAATTAAAACAGTCGTCCGTGCTCTTCCTGTGACAACCATGGCGTGCTTACTTGGAAAGTCGTCTTGAACATAGGCTTCAGCTCACTCAGACTATTTGTGACTCAAGGCACAACCATATGAAACAATAAGCGCTCACCCGTCCACCATTCATCTGCACCTCCACATCCTCACGAATTCGCTTGGTTGTGTACTGCAATGCCTATACCCTGTAGGCAGGCTTGTTTGTGACCGCACTGCGCATAAAGCAAGCCTCTTTTGTTTTCCTTGCCTAAATTTTGCGAACATAAAAGATTTTAATGTTTCACATGAGTCCGCCGATATCCTTTTAAAGCCCCAGCAGTTATCCCAGCCAGCAGAAAGAGCAATTCCTTGTGACCGCCAGAAAGAACCGTGCGGGTAGGCTCCCTTTTAGTTGGTCTCCCGGATATTTACATTGTGAAGGCGCAGGTGACAATACAAACACTTTAGGTTCACTCTAACTTGCTATAACTTTTCCGAACGTGCGCTTATTCGCTAACAGTCACATAAAAGCACTGTTGTTGGCCAAAGAAGTTATCCCTAGCATGGAAAGTGCGAAACACTCGTTTCGTTATGAGGTTAATCAGGACATTGACAATGAAACATCGTTCATTGTTTGGGGTTTGCTTTATTTGCTAAGGCCCCCTTTTCTCCTGTCAGTCGGTGGTGATGGCGATAGAACAGAAAACCAGACCATGACTAAACCGATACTGAGATGAAACTATTGGTATCATGAATTTACAGAAGGTTTTGTGTAACTTAAGTACCATAACGTTGTACTCTTAGTGGTAAGCTTTTTAAAAGGTCGTTAGAATGTCACAGAAAAATAACGCGTTACGGCACAACACAAAACAACGGTCAATAGCCTCCCGTCGATTGCACAAGCGGCAAAATGTCGGACCAAGTAATACACATCTCTTTTCGCGTAGTCATGTTTTTGCCAGAAAAACTTGCTGAATAGGCTTATAAAAATGCTTTCCATTTAGCAATACAGAAGTACGCTGGACACGGTTTAAAACGCTCCTCTTGTGGTCACCCAGGTATGGCTGTCGATAAACTGGGCACCTGTGGTATATCCGAAAGTTCTCAACTGTAAACAAATCTCGTTATTGCTACCTGCCTGGAGGCACATTCCTGCTTGTGGGATTGGCCGGGAATCGTAAGCTTTGAAGGGCCAATGTGCGCTCTTCACAATGTTCAGACAACAATGATTTTGAAATGTTGAGGCAGTAGAACGGTGCGTGCCGCCCTACACCTGCATATCACGGCACGTTAGTATCACAGGCATACCATAGACGCACACAACCGCAACTCAGGGAAAGCTGTAGCGTGTGCCAGTATGCGGATAACGTAATTCGCAATGTAGGACGGACAGACGGAAGCGAAAAGGTGAAAACACTCTGTAGCGGGAAAGCAACCGCTCGAAGTAATTTCGCACCCAAAATAATACATATGAAAGCGACGATAGAAGCAAAATTACGATGTAGCCGTAAAGGAGTTGTTAATGCGTATCACCAGGACTTCGCCATCAAAGCACACAAGCAGGCCTGAGCGCCACAACAATTTCTTTTAATCTTGGGCGTGCTTGCGAAGGCCCTCTCGGCATTCTCAAAGGCAGCTTCCCTGCTAACCCTCTCCACTCCGTCGTTCGCGCTTTTCCATCGCTCGCTCTTTTGACAAATCAACGCGGCTTTTCGAGCGACGTCAAAATTTTGCCCAAATTCCCTATTTATTGCTCGCGCTTTTATTGTTCACGCATTAGGAACAACCAGCGCTCCCAGCTCACTCATTCTCCATAGGGCATCGGTGTGTCATTCATGTAGTGCCTGGAACGTCATGCATTCGCAAGCACTATACAAAGATCACCGGCCAACATGCGTGCGGGGGCAGAGCCTGGTCAACATTTCAATTCTCTCAATGCCGGTGCATCCGACGAAGCTGTTGCTACAAGTGACGCCGAGATCCACACGGAATGTGGAACCGGAGATTGAAGCTCAGGTTATTTTGGGCGTCTACCAAGTTGGCCCCATGGCCTAGGGATTCGTTTACTACACAATTGGCCTCAATTTTGTTCACATGCATCAAGTATAGGCAACATGGCCTCATATAGCCAATGTTATAATTTACTGGATAGGTAACAGCGAAGGAAGACTGATAGAAGGAAGAAACCATAATGATTTCTTGAAAGTGCAGTCCAGAATGTCTGATACAATTTTGTAGGCTTACAGATTAGCCTTCCAAAAAATGGTTGAAGTTAACCCTGAATAAATCGATGACGTCATGCACCTATAGTGCAAAAAGTGCCAGTAGACTGCGCAGTAGTAAATTAATTGACTAGACCTTTTAAAAGAGGGCAAACAATTCAGCAGTGATTTATTTGCATGGTTAGAAAACCGTGTTTCTGGCCGTGTCAAAGTTGACAGTTCTCCTGTCAAATTTGCTTTGGCTTGCGTTTAAAAAAAATTAAGCGTGGGGAAGAAGACGGCCAATATGCCTGCATGTTCGGGTGATAGTGGTTAAGCGCACTCAACCACGGCGCTCATGCGAAGAAATGAACTGTAGCAAATGCCTATCTGTAACGCGAAACTGGAACCAAAACCAGTTTATCGGGAGCTAGCTTGTGGCAGTAAAACAGAGCACTTTGCTCCCCCTTCCCACATGGCTTTCTTTCCATTGCCACAAAAAGTTGTCTGCGAGTATAGATGGCACATGGCGTCACCATGGTACGAGTTGAGTGACACAAGCGATCACTCAGGCCCGACCAGTTTTCCTACTACTGCATGTCGATTCATTTGGGGTAGACTGACCACGAGTTTAATGAGAGGTGGGAACGTTGAATGGAGCCTAGAAAAAATAAATGAAGCAAAAATGGTGGGTGGCCTTATCTCAGTCCAGAAAGCATCGAGCTGTCGCCTCTGCTCGTGAACGTGAGATGAACTGTTCTTGAACTTCGGAATTGTTTTCCCTGAATATTTCCTTGTAGGGTCAATCGAAGTACATCCCTGTAGGTGCGTGCTGTCCTAAGAAGAAGAAAAAGAAGACGTCCACCCATTTCAGAACCGCATTCTTCCGCTCTCTGCTGTTGGAGCTTCAAAAGAGCAGTTTCAGTCCTCTGTGCTGATCAAGGTACAGGATTTATCTCTCTTTTTCTCTTAATTGCACCGCTGCATTACCATCCGTTGTCATATAGCCGTGCCTAAAGCAGAACGTAAATTCTGTTAGAACCACTGCCGCCTACATAACTGCTTATACCTCTGCCCTTGACCGTTGCCTGTCTTACGGTACAGGCAATGATAATTTCTTGTCTCAATTGAAATGATGCATTCTTGTAAGACAGTGCGTGTTCTGCCGGCAGCCGGGAGAAATATTTAGCCAAGATTCTGTCAATACTCGCCTTTCACTAGCTTATGAAACCACGTGGATTTCCCCTGGAGGTAAACAGTTTGTTATTCCCACGGCACGTCTCCAGCAGTGACAAAAATGCGGGATAAAAGTAATTTAACAGAGCTTAACGTAACCTTACGTAACGCAAGTTAGCTAAACCGACCTTACTTACACTAACCTAACCACATGGTACCTAACTTATCATAATCTAAACTAATCCAACCTAACATAACCGCACTTGTTTAGCCCGACTGCACCAAACACAACCTACATAAAGCCTAGCCCAACTCAGTTAACGTCCAGTACCACGCTTATGTGATACCTGAAGGAATAACCCGAACGCGAAGAAATCGCTACAAACGTCGGATGAAGAAAAATTTGTCGATTTTGGAAATAGAAGAAACAAACAAAAAACTGCTTTCCTATGGATATCAACTGTGATCTCGTCGTTTCAAAAAGGAACCACACCACACCACCGTGGGAGCAGTCGGCGGGACGGCTTTTCGAGGAGTAAGGAGTATTTCTATAAGGGTGCTTTAGATACCATGCTTAGCCTATCGCTGGCGACTGCAGAGACAGAGTCCCAGTGGGTTTTCTACCAGCTGCCGGAAGATTACACCCTTCTCTGTCATAACGTGCGACCTAACGTTACTCTAAGGCAGATGGAACTTTCTGTGGACAGAAAACCGATTACATAAAACTCAGCATATTTTACAAGTGCTCGACATTTGACGAACAACTCATATTAACCACATATTCGCAGTGCTTATTTCACGGTGATTCTACCTTATTACCTTATTCGGCGCTACCAAGCACCTTCAAGTAGCTGAATTGCACTGGAAATACGCACTGCATCTTCGATGTGTGTTGTTACGAAATCCATCGCCCCGTATATTTCAGTCCTGCAAAAACACATTACGAGCGTTCCGGCTACAGAAGTCCGGAAATGCCGTTATTTTACCCACACTTTCGAACACGTATCACGCGGCCGCCGCTGGACACACGAAAAACGCTTCACGTTTCCCGCGGTGGCCGAGGGGCGCCGCTAGTTGACCGGTCTCTGGACCTCGCTAAATATAAACCACCACTGAAGTCGAGAGCACATCCGTCGCCTTAATAGCGCAATCACTACCACACGACACGCATTATGCGGAGGCCGTGGGTTCGTTTCCGGCTTCCGATTATGGCGGAATTTTTTTCAGCTCATTTCTTCCTCCCTGTATAACAAAAAACAACGACAATTATCTTTTTCGGCGCTACAAAGAACCTTCAAGTAGCAGAACAGCGCTGGCAATAAAGGACTGTAGCTTTCATACAAGGTAAGTAGAGACACAGACACGCGAGAAAGGCATTAAAAATAAAAGTTGACTGACGTTTAAGGAAGAGGACTTCCTTTCTTTAGAGGAACTCTGAAGAAAGGAAGTCCTCTTCCTGAAACGTCAATAACCTTTTATTTTTAATGTCTTTCTCGTGTGTCTTTGTCTCTACTTACCTTGTATATATATATATCATCATCATCATCATCACCAGACTATCTACGCCCACTGCAGGGCAAAGGCCTCTCCCATTGTTCTCCAATTACCTCGGTCCTGTGCCAACTGTGACCAATTTATCCCCGCAAACTTCTTGATCTCATCTGCCCATCTAACTTTCTGCCGCCCCCTGCAACGCTTGCCTTCTCTAGGGATCCACTTTGTAACCCTTAATGACCAGCGGTTATCTTGCCTTCGCATTACATGCCCTGCCCACGTCCATTTCTTCTTCTTAATTTCTACTAATATGTCTTTAACACCAGTTTGCTCCCTGACCCACTCCGCTCTCTCCTTGTCCCTTAATGTTACACAATGTTTTCCGCTCCATTGCCCGCTGAGTCGTTCTCAATTTAGGTTGAACCCTCTTTGTGAGCCTCCAAGTTTCTGCCCCGTAGGTGAGTACCGGTAAGATGCAGCTGTCATACACTTTCTTCTTCAGCGACAATGGAAGGCTGCTATTCATTATCTGAGAATGTCTGCCATATGCACCCCACCCCATTCTGATCCTTCTAATTATCTCTGCCTCATGGTTGGGATCTGGGGTCACAACTTGGCCTAAGTATATATATTCGCTTACCACTTTCACTGCCTCGCCATCTATCTCAAACTGCTGTGCTGTCCCGAGGTTATTGATCATTACTTTAGTTTTCTGCATATTAATTTTCAGGCCCACGGTTCTACTCTGTTCGCCCAGTGCGGAAAGTATGCTTTGCAATTCGTCCTCCGAGTTACTTAGCAAGGCAACGTCATCAGCAAATCTGAGGTTACTGAGGTATTCTCCATTAACCCACCTGTTCCCAATCCAACGTTCTGAATACTTCTTGTAAGCATGCTGTGAATAACATTGGAGAGATTGTGTCTCCTTGTCTGACACCCTTCCTTATAGGTATTTTACTGCTCTCCCTATGGAGGATGATGGTAGCTGTACCCATTATGGATATCCTCTAGTATTCTTACATAATGCTCATCTACCCCCTGGTTCCGTAATGCCCGAATGACTGCTGGGGTTTCGACCGAGTCAAATGCTTTCTCATAATCTATGAAGGCTATATATAGGGGTTCAGTATACTCAGCGCACTTCTCTATCACCTGATTGATCGTGTGAATATGGTCCATTGTTGAATAACCTTTACGGAACCCTGCTTGTTCTTTAGGTTGACTGAAATCTAAGGTTGCAGAGATTCGGTTAGCGATTATCTTGGTAAATACCTTGTAGACGACTGACATTAAGCTGATCGGCCTGTAATTTTTCAAGTCCTTCATGTCGCCTTTCTTATGGATTAGGATGATGTTAGCGTTCTTCCAAGATTCCGGTACCATTGCGGTCATTAGGCATTGCGTATACAGGTTTGCCAGTTTTTCAAGTACAATTTCTCTGCCATCCTTCAAGAGGTCTGCTGTTATCTGATCCTCACCAGGTGCTTTGCCCCCTTTAATTTCTTTCAAAGCCTTCCTTACTTCTTCGGTCGTTACTGGTGGGATGTCTATCTCCTCTGAACTACTGTCTCGTTCGGCATTATCCTGTATGTCCCGGCTACTGTACAGATCCCTATAGAACTCCTCGGCCACTGTGACTATTTTATCCCTATTTGTGATGACATTGCCTTGCTTGTCCTTAAGTGCATACATCTGATTTTTCCCCACGCCAAGACGTCTCTTCACTGCTTTCAGGCTACCTCCGTTCTTTACAGCGTATTCGATCCTCTCCATAATATACTTCCGTATGTCAGCTGTCTTACGCTTATTGATTAACTTCGAGAGCTCGGCTAGTTCTATTCTGTCAGCTGCGGTAGAGATTCTCATGGTTTGCCGTTTCCTGATTAGATCTTTCGTCTCCTGAGAAAGTTTACCAGTATCCTGTCTGGCCTTACTGCCCCCGACTTCTACTGCACACTCCGTGAGAATGCGTGTAAGGTTGTCGCTGGCTTCCTGTGTCGTAAGCTCGGCTTCCTCGTTAAGGGCGGAATATCGGTTCTGCAGCGCGATCCTGAATTCTTCTACTTTACGTCTTACTGTTAGCTCATTTATCGGCTTCTTACGTACTAGCTTGTTGCGGTCCCTCCTCAAATCTAGCCTAATTCGAGATCTTACCATACGGTGGTCACTACACCTTACCCTTCCGAGCACTTCCACATCCTGCACGACGCCAGGGTTATCGCATAATATGAGGTCTATTTCATTTTTGTGCTCCCCATTCGGGCTCCTCCAGGTCCACTTCCGACTCTCCCGTTTACAGAAGAAGGTATTCATTATGCGTAGGTTATTTTGTTCTGCAAACTCAACTAGTAGGTCCCCCCTGCTATTTCTACAGCCCAGACCATAGTTCCCAACTGCCTTGTCTCCAGCCTGATTCTTGCCTACTTTAGCATTGAAGTCCCCCATAACTACGGTATACTGTGTTTTTACTTTAGCCATTGCCGATTCCACATCTTCATAGAAGCGTTCCACTACTTGGTCGTCGTGGCTGGATGTGGGCGCGTAGCCCTGTACCACCTTGAGCTTGTACCTCTTATTGAGCCTAATTACAAGACCTGCTGCCCTTTCGTTAATGCTATAGTATTCGTCTATGTTGCCAGCTATGCTTTTATTGACTAGAAATCCCACTCCCAGTTCTCTTCTCTCCTCTAGACCACGGTAACATAGGACGTGTTCACTTTTCAGCACCGTAAAGGCTTCGCCTGCCCTCCTAACCTCGCTAAGCCCTATTGCATCCCATTTAATGCCCTCTAGTTCCTCGAACAACACCTCGAGACTTGCTTCGCTAGATAAGGTTCGCACGTTAAACGTTGCCAGGTTCAGATTCCATTGGCGGCCTGTCCGGATCCAGGGATTCTTAGCACCCTCTGCTGCGTCACAGGTCTGACCGCCGCCGTGGTCAGTTGCTTCGCAGCCGCTGGGGACTGAGGGCCGAGGGTTAATTGGCGTATTCATGGGAGGTTGTGGCCGTTACTACCTGGATCAGAGCATAGTGATAGGGAAGCATGACAACCAAATCGTGCGGGAAATTTTAAAAGCCAACGAAATCTTAAAGTTAGGACAACAATGCGTAAGCACTCCATCTATCTCCCTCTCAGATAAGGAGTGTCAGTACTTGGCGCAGCGCACCCCTCCCGGTAAATAAAGATTACTTAGGCCTGTCCCACGGTTCGATTGCGACCATGATTTTTGTTATGTCATTTGTACTTATCTCGTTTCGTCATGACCACTGTGAGTTTTATGCCTTCCCAAAATTCTTATCGTGACACGCCAAGGAATACGTGATGTATCTATTCCTTTCATGTTCTCATGTATGAAAACTTTTCTTTTCCTTCTCCTTTTCTACTTTTTCCTTTTTGTTGTTATTGCCAGTGTTCCTACAAAACCGCTGGCAACCGCAATAAAATTTCAGTTGTAAGTCAGCGCTGTGTCCGTTCCTTCTTCTTTTGTGTCCTGTTTTATTTGCGCTGTTACCAAGCAAGCCGTTACTACACCAGGGGGGCCAATCCTGCTCGGGTGAGGGAGTGCATTGCCGGCAATGGTCGCCGGGGTCATGCCGCACCCCAAGCCCCTTTGTGCAATTCCATCAATACGCGGATTTCTTTTTTTTTAATCGGGTGGGAATTGTCTGGCACCGGGATTCGAACCGCGGTCCTTCTGCACGCGAGGCGGGTGTTCTACCCTCGACGCCATCGCTGCACCCTATCGTATATATATATATATATATATATATATATATATATATATATATATATATATATATATATATATAGATATATATATATATATATAGATTCCTTTGACCCCCAAGGACGAGACGAGTGTCAAGGTAGGAGAGAAGCGACCGTCAAGGTCTGCATTTAATGGAACGTCGAGTGGTAAGGTGAACAAAAAGAAGCAATGCGTGCGCTCGTGAAGCGCGATCCATAATGATGATGAAGCCAGTCAAAGGAGACTGACCTCAGTTTGTAAAGATGGCTCGTAGCCGAAGGCCAATGGCTGTCGATGGCGATGGAGCTGTGTATCAACGCTTCAGAAGATTCTACATCTTCCCGGCCACCGCAATTGGGAGGTCAGTCTGCTTCCAAAGGGTAAAGGCGATGGACGGGCCGCCTTGTCACGAGTCCACTTGGAAGGCGAATGGTGCACGAGCGCACCTTTTGATCGCGACCTGGCTGAATCTGTTCGATGCGAGCGAGGCTCCAAAGAAGTCTGGGCTTGTTGGGGTCTTCGAGCAGAACAACTGTCCCGGGCTTTATACGATCTGCTGACCCATTACGTGTCTTGCTTTGAAAACGTAGTTCATTCAGGTATTCTTTTTTCCAGCGCATCCAGAATTCATCCAGCATCCGCTCCTTTTCCTCCCACATTCTCTTCAGGCTCGTCGAAGTCGACTCGCTAATTAGGTCATCCGACGGAAGTAGCGCAGTGACCCTTCTTCCGACGAGAAAGCACGGTGGTGATAGAGGGGTAGGCTTTGATATACCGCTAAACACGACAGTCAGAGGGCGGGAGTTGAGGATCGCCTCAACCTCAGTGATGATCGTGGAGAGTTCTGCGGCGTCAACTACTCGTCGTCCCAGTATTTTCTTCAACGATGACTAGATAGAGCTCACCAGCTGTTTATAAAAACCATCCCACCATGGAGCTCCCTCCACGATGAATTTCCAGGAAATTGATGACGCTGCGAAGTACGCTTGTGCGTCGGCGTCCCTTATCGTTCTCCGTAAGGTGCCAAGTTCTCTCAGTGTCCTCTTGAAAGTTCGTGCGTTGTCTGTGTATACCGTCTTGCGTAACCCACGACGCGATACAAAACGACGCAGTGCTCTAACAACACTGCCAGCACTCATGTCAGAGGCCAATCCGAGATAAACAGCTGTTTTGGTGGCGCACGAGAAAATGACAATATAGGCACGGCTCGCTGAGGAGTCAGTCTTCAGAAAACGCGGTCCTGCGACATCTGTCCCGCACGTGAGAAACGGGTCCATGGTGGTAACGCGGTCTCGAGGAAGTGGTGCCTCCTCTTGCTTGAACGGTCTTGCTTGAAACCGCTTGCAGGTAGTACACTTGTTGAGCATTTTCTTCACAAGTTTCCGACCTCTGAGGATCCAGTACTTCTCTCGAAGCTGAACTAGTGTGCCGCGTAAACCAGCGTGTCCAAGTCTTAAATGTGCGTGTCGGACCAGCAGCTTCGCATAATCAGCGTCGTAAGGGATCAGGACAGGGTTCTTGACGTCATAGCCTTCCGCACTAGCCGCTATCTTACTTTGAACGCGCAAAATAGCGCGCTGGTCAAGAAAAAAACGGAAGGCCTTGAGCAACGTGTTCGCCAGAGGCAGTCCCTTCCTAATGCAACTTACTTCGTTACGAAATGCGAAACCCTGTACAGTCCGGATGCAGTTATCCTCCGCCTTCTGAATTTCGTCGCTAGTCAAGGGCCCAACAATCCCATCTTCATTCCTCAGGTTGTGAATGTATCGATACACCCAGGCGACTACCCGATGTAGTCGTAGCAGTGAGCTGAATCTGGCAATGTCTATGAAATTTGAGCTGGATATCTGAAGTGTGAGGGTTTGTGGCTTTGCCTTTTCCGTTGCTGCTTCTGGTTGCACGTCAAAACTAGTTCGGGCCAGTGATGAGAAAGGAAATCCATGCAGGTCCTTCCCACCATGACCTGGATTGTATCCGCGACCGCGCTCCTATTCCTCTGGTTAGGAGGTCGGCCGGGTTCTGGGTTCCTGGGCAGTAATGCCACTGATTTGCAGTGGAGAGTCTTCTGATTTCTTGTACCCGATTGCTTACGAACGTCTTCCACGTAGCAGCTTCCTTGCGAACCCAACATAGGGTGATCAACCAGTCCATCCAAAGGTGTGTCTCAGCGATGTTCAGGTCTATGTTTTCCTTGATGTAGCGGCTCATCCGTGAAGCCAGGGAACTTCTAGCTTAGCTAGCGTCACTTCCTTTATCGGCGCGACTCGGTTTTTCGCCAATAGAAATCGCGCACACTTCAAGTCGTCGTCAAATTCCAGGCACAAGTAAGCTGCTACCCCGTAGGCCCGAGGATTTGCATCCGAGAATATGTGCAAGTTCGCTTTCGTAATGCATCCACACATACCATGACCCAGGAAGCGTGGAACTGCAAGTCCACTGAATGAGCACAAATCTTCGCACCATTGCTCCCAAACTCAAAGTAGATCTTGCGGAAGCTCATCGTCCCAACCAATGTTTCGCTTCCACAGGTCTTGAAATAGGATCTTCGCTGTGACAACGAACGGGCTTAGAAATCAAAGAGGGTCGAAAACTTGGGCAATGGCTCGAAGAGTAAGCCGTTTTGTCGTTGGGCTGTCGTGTGGTTTCAAGGTCGCCTGAAGGTTGAACCCAAAACAGTCTTTCACTGTATCCCATCGAAAACCCAGCACCTTCGATTCTTTAGGAGATGGCAGGGGATTAGCTGTTTGTTCCTGGGAAGAGCCATTTTGAAATACTGCAGCTACGGTGGGGTCATTCGTAATCCACTTTCTGATGTTCGTGGAAGCAGCCTTGAAGATCTCCAAGGTCTCTGATACAAGATTTTTTGTTTCCCTTTTTCCGAGTGAGCTCCACAAACCAAGTCGTCCATGTACATAGATCTCATGAGAAGCCCCGTTGTGGGGGGGTAGCGACTTTGATGCAACCCAAAATGATGTCGTAACGTTTCCATCAAAAAAATGAACTTGAAGTTACAGCAAACGGCACTCGACATCCTCCGAACTTCTCGACGTGGAAGCGGTTGACCGACCCTGTGGGCAGCTTTCAAACCAAAGAAAGCGTAGGGAGTCGCGGTCTTGTTCCTTCAAGGTGATCTGGAGGAAGCCTTTTCAACGTCAGCAGTCATGCCAATCTTGATTGCCGGAACCTCAAAAGGAGAGCGACAATGTCCGAGTTTAGATTTGGTCCGACTTCCAAGTTGTCATTCAACGACCTGACTCCTCTGGCGTGTGAACATGCATCAAAAACGATGCGAATCTTTGTCGTAAGGCGGTCCTCGCGTATGACAGCTTGATGTGGTAGATAATAAACGTAGCGGCCATCGTTGGGAGTTGTCGTAGGAGCTTTTTCTCGGTTCTATTCACAATGCATTGTCGAATGGCTTTATCATATGTCTCTACGCTTGCTGGGCTCAATGATAGCTTCCTCATCAAATGACTGAGCCTTCGTTCCGCTACCTCGAAGTTGTCCGGTAGATCGACTTCCTGCTTCCAAGGAAGAGCAACTTTGTATCTGCCGTCTACGAGTCGTATGTTTTCCCGAAGTCTTCTAAGACTGATCTTGAGTTGAGCTGTTTGTCGGATCTTTTATGCCAATGGTCTCTAGTTCCCAGAATTTTTGAGGGCGGACGTGATATCGGACGGGCTTGCGTGCAAAACCACGACGTTCTTGCAGTTTACTATTTTTGTTGGAGTCGGAACAGGCCCTTGAACTGTCCCGCCCAGTCATGTCTCAACGGCGTTTATGCAAGGTCCAACTGTTTTGAAGTCAGAACCGATCAGAATCGCTATGCCTTTGTCACTTTCTGAGCCGCACAGCACGGCTGTCGTGTCAATGGAGTGGACTGTAAAGGGGTTTATGATTCGCTCGTCGGGAACAGGAATCATCTGGTTGCAAATGGACTTCACCTCCAGTGCTTCCACGCTGAGTGTTGTTTTTCCGGTAGGGTCATGTAAGCGGACTCGAACTCTTCTGAGAGTTTCGCTCATTTCTTTTCCTCCGAAGACCCCTACAGTCAATACTTCTTCTTCGATGAATTCGCACCCCAGCTTCCTAGAGAGTTCTGTAGTGATGAAGCTACGCTGGCTTCCCCCATCTAAGAGAACTCTGCACCTTTCAGTACTACAGGATCCAGAAGCCTGGATGCTCAGCGTTTGAAGTAGTACCAAGCTGCCTGCTTGTCCAGAGAGGAGTTGTACGGGGGCTGAAGCAACTTTTCCCTTTTCATGATTATCCGTGTCTGCGTAGCACATGGAGAGAACGTGGCGTCTTTTGCAACGCGGGCAAGAAATTTGCTTCCGGCAGTATCGGGCAATGTGTACTGGACTCGAACAACGGAAGCAACGTCCGTGTTTTGTTAAAGGGGTGATTTCTTTTGCTCCATTGGGATACTCTTATCCTAACAAGATCCTGTATCGTACGGTCCGGACCAAAAGAGGCACTTTTCCGTCTCGTTACTAACCCCATACAGTGCCGCTGCAGAAGGTCGCTGCTCAAAACTTCCTGTCACGGATTGTTGTTCTTGCTTGCCAGTCGTCTTAAAATTTCTTCTCTGAGATGGGTTCGGAATGATTGACTCGAGGCACTCCAGTTCATGTTCAAGAAAGTCCATCAGGGCGTCAAAGCTTTTCTTATGGTCTGGGCGATTGTTGTTCATGCTGCGTTTGGATGTTAAGGCAGCAGGTGACTTCTTGTAAGGCTGATAGCACCTCAGGACCATGTCTTGAGGGAGCGTCCCTTTGAAGTATCTGACGTAGCATGGAGCAATATGTTCCGGGTTTGTTCCTAAGGCTTTCAAGCTTCTGCAGTGTATCTGCACGTCGTCGTACAGCTTCCGTAGTTGAGTTACGTCAGTTGAGGACGAAACAGGTGAAACATCCATCAGCGCCTGCAGGTGGTCTTGCGCAATCCGGGGCTGATCGCCGAACCGCTTCAGGAGTATTTCTATTGCGTCGTTGTAGCACTGCTCTGTCATGGGAAGCCCAGTTATTGCTGAAGCGGCCGAACCGGTGACTAGGTTGGTCAAATAACAAAATTTTTCCGTTGCTCGCAGTTCCGAATTGTTGTCACGGCGTGCTCAAACTGACTCCAGAATCTGGTCCAATTATGTCGGTCTCCGTCAAACTTCGTGAGTGCTATTGTTGGTAGCTTTGGTCTAGCGATTGCGGGCTCGCTTTGGGATGATCTCGTCCCAGGAGACAATACGAGAGACTCACCAGCCTGCTGGTCTCGGATCTGTAGCGAAGCTCCGCATTATCTTCACCACCTTGTCACTAAATATGTCGTGTTTGAAGTCTCTTCGGGGACCATTTCCTCCGTGATGTTCCCCAAAATGTCCTCGTCCAGCTTAAAGGGTGGGTCGATACATGGCCTCGATCCTCTCCAAGGATACCGCTGCGTCCATCGCCGTGGTCAGAGTGCCACTTCGGAAACCGTCTTCTATCTCGATCAAGGTGGCTGAAAGCTTGTCTCGAAGGGCCGGTCGTCGCCGCAGCTTCCTCTCGATCGAAGTCATCCTTGGTCCTTGGAGGTAGGTCTGCCGGTCTCTCAAGCAGAAGCCGTCGAAGAAAGGCTGTCGGTCCTGCTTGTCGGTGTCGGCCTGGCAGACACGAGTCCCGGGTTTCGGCACCAAGTTGTGGGATCCGTCGACCCCCAAGGACGAGACTCGAGCGTCAAGGTAGGAGAGAAGCGACCGTCAAGGTCTGCATTTAATGGAACGTCGAGCGGTAAGGTTAACAAAAAGAAGAAATGCGTCCGCCCGTGAAGCGCGACCCATGATGATGATGATGCCAGTCAAAGGAGACTGGCCTCAGTGTGGAAAGATGGTTCGCAGCCAAAGGCCATGGACTGTGTTCAGCATGAGATTCTACTATAATTTATATCAAGATCAATATATATTACATATATATATATATATATATATATATATATATATATGAGAGGCTCAACGCTGGTCGACCACTCTCGACATGTCGTAGGCCCTCGAGTCACGGCCCGGGGGTTAAAAAGAAGGTCCCCTTAACCCTCAGTAGTCCGAGTGGCGCTGGCTACCACCCCCAAGCACAGGAAAAAAACTACCTTAACATAAATACCTCAGAAAGTGGAGGGAAAATAGCCCCGCCGGTAGCGTACTGGTCACCGCACCAGACTGGTATTCGGGAGGTCGTGGGTTGGGATCCCACCTGGCGGGCATTTTTTTCTCCATCTTTCTTTCGTTCCAAATTTTTATTTGTTTCAATGACCTACCCATCCTCCACTTTGCTTTCCGAGGTTTTCTTGACTGCCAACCCTTATTTCTGTCTTATTTCAACGAGCCCCTCATTTCCTAATCTGATTGGCTATATATATATATATGTATGTGTGTGTGTGTGTGTGTGCTGTTGTGTGTGGTGTGTGGTGGTGTGTGGTGTGTGTCGTGTATGCGTGCGGTGTGTGTGGTGCGTGTTTGTGGCGTGTGTGTGTGGTGCGTGTGGTGTGTGGGCGTGTGTGTTGTGTGTGTGTGTGCGTGTTGCGGCGTGTGCGCTGGTCGTGTGTGCGGTGTGCGTGGTGTGTGCGTGTGTGATTGCGTGTGCGTGTGCGTGTGTGCGTGCGTGTGCGTGCGTGTGTGCGTGTGTGTGCATGTGTGTGCGTGTGCGTGTGTGTGTTGCGTGGTGCAGTGTGTGCTGTTGTGCGTGCTGTGTGTGTGCGGCTGCGCGTGTGTGTGCGTGTGCGTGTGTGCGTGTGCGTGGCTGTGTGTTGGTTGTGCGTGGTGTGCGTGTGTGTGCGTGTGTGTGTGTGTGCGTGTGCGTGTGTGTGTGTCGGTGTGTGCGTGGTTGTGCGTTGTGGTGCGTGTGCGTGCGGTGTGGTGTGTGTGTGCCGTGTGTGCTGTGTGTGCGTGTGTGCGTGGCCGTGTGTGTGTGTGTGTGCGGTGGGGGAGGGGTGTGTTGTGTGCTTTTGTGTGTGTGGTGTGTGTTGTGTGTGGTCGTGTGCGTGTTGTGTGCTGTTGTGCTGTGCGTGTGTGCTGTGTTGTGGTGTGGTTGTGTGCGTGTGCGAGTGTGTATGAGCGTGTGTGGCGTGTGCGTGTGTTTATGAGCGTGTGTGTGCGTGTGTGTGTTGTGTGTGTGTGTGCGTGTGTGCGCGTGTGTGTGTGTGAAATTCTCAAAAAACAATTTCAAGTTCAAATATAATAATTACAAATACCCTCTTGCAAAAGTATCCCTAAACTCTCATATGACAGCACACTTTACCTGTGGCCTGCTAATGAGGCAGGAAAAGTTTTATTCTCCCTTTAACACCCATACTGTTTTATTCTACAACCTTCTGATACGACCGAGAAAAATCTAACTGAAGCTCCACAGTAATTTCGGGAGCATCATGCATGCTTTGTTCCACGAGATCGACTCTAGGTCAAAACTACTTCAAACAATCTGCAGCATTCACTGACATTCACACTCTAACCTGTGCTTGCCACGTGTGATTTTGTCAATTTCTCTCTCTCGACATCTCAAAAAACCGTCGCGTGAAGAAAAAGAGTTGCCTAACTTAAAAAGAAGTTCTGTAAATTAAAATATAAAGCGCTCAAACAATACAAATTATATAAGTCAAGTTTCAGCCCTTGCGACAGCCTAAAAAATACTACCTACATACACATTCCCATAATTCTCTAGACACCTGGAGTAAAGCCTTTAGGAAATCCTATGTGGCGGAAGAGAGGCAAACGGGCGGAGTAACTACGAATTACATAGGACCGGAACAAGGGAAAGCTTTAATCGTCCGAAAATTGTGGTTCGTTTGGCACGTGGCCGGGCGGTCGCGTTATTACGGCAATTGTCAGGTGGCCATCAACATAGAACGTGCATCAGAGACATGGAAACAGCAAGAATATATCGTTTGCTGTCAAAGTCTATTTATGAAAGAAGGAGAAGTCTCCGGGAACGGGATAAAAGGGCAACAAAAGCGCCATGTTTTATTCATAAAAAACGCGTTGCGAACCCATTAATGTTGGACTTGGTAGGTGTAGTGGCACATGCACAGGCATTCAAGAATAGTAGCACATGTCATCCGCGACATCTCATGAAGTAGCACGCATGGGTATACATGCTAACGAAGACAGAACCGACGCTTTCAGGGGAGGTTGATATTTATATATTTCGGTGCTCGTAAAGATACCCACAAGGCGTAAGTTATTTTTCGTAACCCTAACCCAAACTTGGTCTGCGCCACAGCGCAAACAAATTTTCGGCAAAGCCGCACTTTCAAATTTGAAATTGAAATTGATTGATTGATTCATTGACTGACTGGTTTATTTATTTATTTATTTTATTTTTTATTTATTGATTTTTTGTTTTAATATTTATTTATTTTTAGTTAGTTAGTTAGTTAGTTAGATAGTTAGTTAGTTATTGATAATACCTACTTTATGTACCGAAGGCATGACGTGTCACTAAAGCTAACGTACTACGCTGTATTACTATTTTCACTTCCACGCCGCTTTGAGTGGCCAAAAAAACTAAATTTTGTCGGCTACAAGTGGTATCTCCCTCGCTCTGTGTACCCTCCTGTACTTTGCCTCTACTGGCATTCCAGTCCCCTGTGGGGCCTTCGAGCTTACTTTTTCGTATAGCCTTTACAACCTAGTTCTCCAGGAGAGCGTATGTTTCCTTGATATGGCTTTGAATAGATACAATCAAATTTCGCCAAACTCGCTTCAAGACGAAAAGCGCTACAAACCACGACAGAAAAAAACGAAGAGCGACGAGACAGATGCGCCAGTCGATTTCATTTTCTTTACGCAGAATACACGTGCGTAATTATTATGGGGACACTTCTCTGCAAAGCATTTGGTTCTCACTTTACCTCCTACAGCCTCAAAAAGCAAAGCACGGCAACCGGGGTTATCGCAGAGAATTCTTTTTCTGGAATAATTTTTTTCCCTGTACAACACTAATAACGCTTGCGTTCTTTTCTGTTTGTCTCGTTTTGGTTATATTGGCTGATTTCTTTCACTATTTTTTACATATTTTACATATTCCATCGTCAGCCTTGTAGTCTCTTATCCACGGCGCCCAACTTTTCTTACAGAGGCTTACCTGTAATCATTGTTCTTAAACTTGTCTCAAAACATAATTTTCTTTGGGGGTCTGAGATTAAACACCGCGCATTCCATGTCTTCTTGCATTGATTCCCCAGTTGTTTTCCTGTGCGCGCCCGAAGCCAAAGGCTTAACGTTCTCTGGTCTACTTCGAAGTACGATTGTATGTATAATTTTATGCAGAGCACTGCCTTCACAAACGTAACACCCGAAATCCCTAAGCCTTTGAAAATTGCTAGCACTACGCATTTGTCCTACCCCCAGAGAGATCTATAATGCAGTCAGTGCTTTCTTTTCTTAGAACTTTAGACGCTCCTCTTATATGCTCAATTGATATTTTTTGTTCTTTGTGAATGTTCCTCAACACTTGTAATCCTTGAATGTGAGTATTTCGACCATGCTGGATTGACAGCGCGTCAGTAGCAAAAAGCTTGCTTTGCTTCAATACCAGTGTAATTGATGTGGCGCATTCTTCACAGGCTTTAACGTAATATACGAAAGCATTTCATACCTCATAGGTTAAAATACCAGGCAGTAGCCAATATATGGCGCAGAAAACAGCTGACTATTTGCTTACAAAGTGTCCTGGGATGACACGCTGAATAAAAGACGCCTCAAAGAATGAAAGCAGGGGAAAGAATGTCCTGTGGGGCGCCAAATCTATCAGGAAAGCTCCTGCAGAGAAAGCAACGTAAAACGAAAATCCGGTAAGCTTGGCTCCCATAATCGGACTATGGCTCCTCAATGCGACCACAGCACGCACCACTTCTCCGCGGCGATCCATGGCTCTAGCTGATTAAGGTGACTCAAGTGAATAATTTCTGGCCTTAATAACCTGCATGAGTTACCTGGGGATGCTAAAAACTGATAAAGCAACTAGGCGAGTAGTGAGTACAGTCTCATTACTCTTCTTGGGGTGAGAAAGCGGTAATGTGCCAGCTTGGCACGTGTCGCTGCAGCAACTCGAGGCACCACGTCACGAGGCACCACGTCCTACGCGCCACTCGTTCTTCAAATATTAGCGGGGAAGCACCTTAGGACCTCGCTTTGTCCGGGGCTTGGCGTCCGTGTACACAGTGTTGAGCATGCGCGAGGTGCATTGGATTGGATTGGATTAGATTTGTATTGCATTGGACTGAAATAGATTAGATTGGATTGGATTTGATTAAATTTAATTGTGTCGTTGGATTGGATTGAAATTGTAGATATTGTACACACGCTTTTTCACTCATTTACATGCGCGAGTGGGCAATGCCACGGGTGATTTACGGTAACAACGGTCCCCAGTGCTTCGCCCACTCGTCATGATTCACTTCATGCAGATGTTGAATTTTTTATTGCGGCGGTTCCTACAGCGATTTCACTCTTAAAGGTCTACCTTAAGAGCACCTGCAAAACGGGGTCTCTCGCGCAATCCTGTGCCCAGGAGCATTGGGAACGCCGGAACGCAGCGGAGAGAGCCAACACGTCATATTCGTTCAGCAATTGAAGACTAACACTTTCGTATTCACTATATCGTCAAATCTCTTCAGGTGTCCCAAAACCTTCATTTTGCAGCACGCGTATCTGTTATTTCAAAAATATTGGCCGGCTGCGTATCATGCTTTCTTCTGGTCAAATGTCCTGGAAAAACAAGTCTTATGCCGACGCTGCCCCGTAAATGCCTCTCCTCTCTTACCCGCCCACCTCTCGCCCACATCGCCCCCCGGTCTCGTTCCATCAATGATACACGCGGTGGAGCCTTGCGCCTGTCATTCCAATTTTCCCGTGTTCCACTGGTCGCGCGCACTCTATTGAAAACGTTCGTTGCTGTTGGACTTGACACGTTGCGCCCACACGAGTTCTTGTTCTATTTCTGAGGGAAAATCTATTTTCAAGGCGTATTTTTGTTTTCATTTTCTATTCGAGACATGGAGAAAACAGTTATTTTTCATTAAAAACAACATGGCCTGGCACCCGTTTTGTAGAGACGTTTTGCTTCATATATGCTTACTGTTCGCTTTTCGCTCAACAATGTTCGTAAATATGAAGTATTGCACCAGATTTAGTGTTTTAGAAAAGTTTTTTCGGTATAAAATCCTCGTTTCAGAATCTTTTTACCTTTTCGCCGGCTGGCTGAACCGAGGACATACCGGCAAACAGACATATAGAAAGGCATACACAGACAGGCCAAAATTTTCTGGTTTAAGTAACCCGACACAATATAGTCTTTAACATAAACTTTCGGCTGTCGGCGTCAAATTTTGTGCCCAGATAACCAACACGAACGAGCAGATCTACCAGAACCCAGCCTGGCACGGCTACGCACCGAACTATCCCCACGCTTACAGCACCAGCCCGAACGGACAGGCAACGCACCACCCAGACAAAGCTTACAACCAGCCTTGGCTTGCAATGTCTGCAACTACTGAAACGCCCGTTTCTGGGGAATCACCAGCTCATGCAGGTAGACCGTTCTGCCTTTACTGCGTAGTCCGTCATGCACCAGTGTAGCCGGTGCTCCGAGCCTATGAGTGGGTGTATGAATACTTACATTTGCTAAATTAGCTGTGCTGCCTGTATTTTGCGGACGCATAATTTCAACTCACTAACTTTCATACTTGAATTAGTAGCAACTGCCACAACTTTTCTCAGAAAAGAAAAGTGCTTGTGTCCGTAAACGTCCGCATTTATTGCCGAAAAACGACGGACAAGCTGGAACTGCACACTTTACGTGTGTGCTTCCTTGGTGCAGCTGACTACTTCGGACTGCTGAAATTAAAAAAAACCTTTGCAATATACTGTGGGCTACTGGTTTTTAAACACCCTCTCTTCTGATCCAAGCCTGCTGTAAAAGTGGGACTCCGTACTATGTAGTCTAGGGAAACATCTACCATTGCGCTTGTTCAAGAATCGTTGCTTTGATGACAACGGTTCTCTTTTCACATGCCTTGGTTCGAAAAACATTATTTGTTTTTGTACTATTTTACTGATTTTGACTTTACCCACTTCTATCCCTTTGATAAGTAAAATTTAGGGACACTTGTTATTCCTTTATTTTGATTCCATAAGATTTTATAAGCATACTGCCGCGAACCATGCATTGGGTTTGTTTATGCATGTGTTTTGTTTTACCGCTCGGCCACAGCCGGCTGTGTTATCTGTGTGCGAAGAAAAGCGCGTGTTTTATTCTTTCTTTATTATGCCGCAAGGCTAATCTTATTTGATAGGGAGAGTGTTTTGTCCTGTCGTTACTGGATTAGAATAATCTTCTGTGATCTTCAGTGTCCTCGATGTAATTCCACGGTTTGAGAAACAATCACGCCGAAAGATAAGTGCTCGCCGAGCAGTCACCGCGGCATTCGATTTGCCGACACTCGCCTGCGCACAAAACTTTGTTGGCTGCTGCTTCACCGCCTGTGTATTCTTTGAGTTGTTAGGGGAACACAAGTTTGCTCCCATAAACTTGCTTTCTCCTTCAACACAGCTGCATCATTTTTGGCTACGTGACAATATTGATTATGTAAACGTTGATAACGTAAACAATAATGCTAAGATACTGTTGCGTTATTAGCGCCGTAATTTTGCTAAAGCCCGTTTCTCAATAAACCTCCTGTTATACCAAGCACTAATTTGTCCCAAATTAGAATAATCTTCCTCCTTTTGGGAACCAGCCCATTATAACCTAATATATTCACTAGAAAAATCCAGAACATCGTCTGTTTTGTACTTACTATTTGTAATCAAATAGCAAACACAACAGCAATTAAATGTAGTCTTACCCTGCCATCTTCAGTATCTGGAAGCAAAATCTTTCGCCTCAGCCTGTTTTATAGAGGATTGGACCATCCATTCCTGCGTGATCAGCTATTTTGCATCCACAGTATACACCAGTTCGTTTAGATCATGTTCGCGAAATACCAGTGCCATCGTGCCGAACAGTCGCACATAACCTTTTTTGCAGTCGCACATACCTAGTGCATCTATTGACGAAACTACCTTCAAGCACTGGCGGCCACCGCCAAAGATCACCAGCTATTTAAAAACATCTCAGCCAATATTGTACAAGCAGGATTATTTTTCGTATCGTACATTGCACTACTTCGGTTTCATTGTTCGTAATAACTCCCCTTTTTAATAGCATGTGGTTCCGAGGGTAGCAATACCTTGATAAATAAACTGTGACTTCAAGCTGCACGCATGAAGCTTGTGCAGAAACATTTTTCAGCTGTCACTGCGTC
This sequence comes from Haemaphysalis longicornis, assembly GCA_013339765.2. Taxonomy (NCBI): domain Eukaryota; kingdom Metazoa; phylum Arthropoda; class Arachnida; order Ixodida; family Ixodidae; genus Haemaphysalis; species Haemaphysalis longicornis. Next base: position 18,364,983 of record CM023454.1, read on the forward strand.
ACTTGAACCTACATGCCACTGCGCCACCTCAACATTACCAAAACATGCCTTAGCCATTTTTAGTGCCGACTGTCACTCAAGGCTTTTTAATTGAATCTAATCGCTCTATAACAAAACTTCTTCGCGGAGAGGGTACCATGTGTATGAGGAAACGTAATCTGTGTTTGAGGAAAGTATTGAATGTATGAGATAATGTGGGATGCTTCACTCATCATAGTCAACTAGTCAACCTTAATTAACTTCCCCTTGTTCTGAAACAGGTTGAAGCAATAAAAAAACGGCCTTGTTACAGATCCTCAAGTAGAAGGGTAAGCATTTACTTTTCTGTAATTTAATTATCCTTCTAAGGCTACCAAGCAAACTTTCAATATCGAGATATAAGACTAGTTACCGCAAGAATTCGAGTAAGTGTGCGTTTTGTGCCCAAAGTTGTTTTGGCCAACTCTGTCTACGGGTTTCCAATAAGATAGAAAAACAAAGGTGCACTGCACAATGTCCAACCGTGTAACGTCTGTCATCAATTTACATGGGTCCGAGGACGGTCAAACGATGGCTAAGCTGCTAATAGATCTGAATGCGAACGCAATATTACCAAATTAAATGCCTCAGAACCTTTGCTCCACTACGCATAATCGAAGAGCTGCCTCCTGTTGCCGCTTCAAACAATTTTCTTTGCGATCCGCTTTGACTTTACTCTTTCAATCGCCTTCGCTCTGTCGCCTACGGTTGCAACCGGCCCTCATTCTCATTCGATACCTTCAAATTAACGAGACCCTGCAACACTTTTTTCAACTTTTCTTGAAATCTTAAATGCTTGCAGAACGTAGTCACCCAACACACCCAGTACTTTGATTAGGGGTTCCCAAAGCACCTCAGCCAATAATTACTGCTTTATGCCCATCAGATAACTTGTGTACTCGCTAGAAAGATTTTTCTCTCTTTTTTCGGTCTTGGACGTTCTTCGACGTCTCAAATTACGTAACTAAGGCCATGTGGGGTCTGTTGGCCGGTTTTCCTTCAGTTGCAGCAATGAACGCTTGTCCATAGCGACTTAAAAAGCCACAAAAACCAAAGCAGAAATGGCAGGCGTATTTGGTGCGACGAGCAAATCACGAAGTGCTGCTTCGTAGCTGGCGACAAACTATAGCCTTCGCAGTGGTTCCAGACGCGAAGGAAAGAGTGAAGGCGCTTATCGAAAGCGTTGCAGGGTTCCTTAAGGGCGTTCTATGAAATGCCTCACTCTATTGGAACGCCTTGGGCTCGAACAATTGAAGCGTGGGGAGTTTCGATGTAATGACACTGAAAAAAATGGCAACATCTCCACTCCGTGGATGATGGCGAGAGTTCGGAGTACGGGGACTCGAAATGACATGCAAGTGCACCCCGAGTGACATCCGATTTGCGCCCCGACCGTCATTCCATTTGAGCCGTGAGTTGCACCTTCATTATTCCCTATAGGAAACTGCAACTCACGGCTCAATCGAATTTCGCTTGATGGTGGTGTGCGCATGGATGGACGCGGACGGACATCGGGAAGGTCCTAAGGTACTCCGCACCGGTTACAGGCGAGGGAGTAAGCCGTATGACTATCGGGTACTAACTAACGGTCGTAGCCCAATGGCTAAGACCACTGACACTCACTCTAGTCTGGTATAACAGACATAGGCTCGAATCCTGCCGGTGCCTGTGTGATTTTTTGCGATTGTAAATGATATGCGCACAGACGCGGATGGACATTGTGCGGTCCTAAGGTATACCGCACCTAAAACGGAGAAAAGCCTGGCACATTGCAGCTTGGCAATAGAATGACGCACGACGTTAGGCTTTCGCATTCCGATTGCCTTCCGATTGCAAAGTAGAGTGGCGATAAATTAGACAATATCACTCCCATTATGTGACGACGAGGGCAGACTACGAACGGGGTGGGCCCTAACGAGTGACAACGTTCACGGACACGGAGATATAAGACTGTATAGGGCCATGAAGTGAGAACTAAGTGAAGCGTAAGATAAGAGAGCCCCGAAATCGGCTGGCATATGTATGCAACACGCTTCCTTATGTTCAATACACCTGTACACTTTCGCGACACCCTTACAGCCCCTCATCTGGTGTTATTTTTGTTCTCTGTGTATCACGAATGACGTAACATACGGTGGAGAACTAAAATTACAGCATAGAACCTGGGGGAGGGACGTACGCCAGCGACAGCTCAAGTGGCTACACGAAATTATTCCACGTTTTTTTCCAATGCAGACGCCCCGCGTACCATCCCTGCAATCGGAGCAGACCCTAATAGATAGGACAACCGTCGCCAGTCTCGCTAGTTTGACAAGAAACCATGCCATTTATGTTGGGCTGCAGGACTTTTCTAGGCAGCTGTAACATGAGCTTAAAGACGACGAACTAACTACCATCACAAACATTCTCCTCAATTTATCGAGTATGGATCAAAGCAAAAGTAGTTGTGGCTGCAACACGAGCCGCCCAGAATTTTCCATCTTCCTATGTAAACAGAACTGTTGGATCAAAGTCTGGGAACCGTCATGTATTTCTACAGTCAAAATGCGTTGGTAAATATTTTTTGGATCTCTGGCAGCGTTCTTTACTTCAATGCGGCTATTTTTATGGTTATTCATAACTGAATTCTATTTTAGATGCCGTAGAGTTAAATCGTCCACGGTTAAAGCGACATTGGATTTGCAATGCCCTAACAGCTTGTTCTAAATAGTTGTGGCTTCTGGTGCGGTTTTCTGGGAAAATATAACTTCAGTCTCCAATGAACGTTATTTATGACCAACAATTTCAACAGAGACAATGCTGTTTCCAGGAACACTGCTTCTAAGTGAAAATCTTATGCCAACACATATTTCAAAAACAGAAGTCTGGCAATCAAATGGTAATACTACCGCATTTGCCGGGGCTAGTATTATTATTCACCCTAGTTCGGTCACTGGCCAGGAAAGCATCTCTATTCAGGAAATGAATTTTGCTTATGTATGTTTCAAAAGACTACTTTTAATTGTATTGAAGATGGCCATGGGCGTCGGCACGATTTTATCTAGGTGGGAGGGGCTAACCCATAGAGGGCTAAGGTGTGGGGTGCAAGTGCTGTGGTGGTTTGTAGGGGAGGAAAGTTCTCTTTTTGCACCTCCCTGCCGACGCCCATGGAGCTGACTCTGTAGCTGTACTTTGTTTACGGCTGTCACAAATACATTCGATGATGTTATAATGGCATGTAAGTAGTCTAGGCTGAAGTGTGGAAAAGTACATTTTATTATTTTTTTCTACCGTGTCGCAGAAGCAGCTACACTCGACTGGCTGCACACGCAGCGGGTATAATCCTGGCAATTCTAATAGTCGTCCTCTTCGTTGCGTCGATTGTGCTAGCAGGTAAGGGATACTCTCCCACTGCCGTAGTCATAGTGTTACTTTGGGAGCAAATGCAATTACAAATTAAAAACCTAACTAATGAGTAGTCTAATCATCTGTCAAGAAATTATTTTTTCTCTGTTCAAATTTAGATGCATGCCGGCACACTTCAATTTTTTCTCACTAGGCAAGGCTGAGTAGTGTATTGTTGCAGGCGGTTTTACCTTTACTTTGCAGGCGCTTCCACCTTCACTTATTGCGCGATTTTTACTGTGGGGATGCTTAACCTGGTTATTGATATGATATGCGTGCCTGGGCCTGCAGAAGAGAATAAATTCGACGTTATAACGAGGAGGCTGGAGGGAAGAGAGAAAAGTGAGACAGGTGAAGCGAATTCGGTAAAACAACGCAACTGTGGCACACGAGAAGAACTTGTGCTAACGCGTCGCATGTACAGCAATCCGACTTTTTATTCTGCCTGTTCGTTCTTTTATTATCCGGTATATTATTTGTTTTTCCACAATAAACACTTGGTAAGGCTGTTCGCATTGATGATGAACCAACGGTGTATACACTAAATTCAAGTGCCAACCTTGAAATGAAGTTTTTATTTTATATCGGGCGAGATTTTGTTATTCTGAGTGTGCATGGAAGACATTTCGATATAGCCATGTATAGTACGCGGAGGGGAACGGCGATTGGCTTGGTGTACAAAGACTTCCAATTACCCGAACTTTTCGGTTAACCAAAAACTACCCTAATGAAGCTGTACTGTACTGTGGTCTCGTAAACCAGTGGTTAACAAGTGTAGTCATACCTCAAACAGCAATGCAAAACGTTTTTGTGGGGTGAACCCTTCACTGCGAGCGCACCAACCGTTTGTTTCTGGTGCCCTGTAAAACATGACAGTAACAAAACATTTGCCCTTGCAACAAATCATCTGCAGTCCCTTGACTCCTTTGTACAGGGCAAGATCTTGTGCGGTAGGCTGTCTACGTTCAGAACTGAACATAAAACGAGAAAAAAAAGAGAATGAGTAAGTGATAAGTGCACATTTTTTTTCTGAACGCATATATACTAAATACACCGGCAAATTTGCATTACCACGCAACCACATAACACTTCCTGTTGGTACTTATAAAGACAAAAAATAAACTAGTGAAGTCATCATCATCAACAACAGCCTACTCCAGCCCCCTGCAGGGCGAAGACCCCTCCCATTGACTTCCAACAGCTCCTGTCCTGCGCCGCTCGATTCCACTGTTGGCCACCGAATTTCCGCATTTCCGACCTCCATCGTCTTATTGGCATTCCTCTTCTAGAGCCGTCTCTTGGTGCCCACTGCGTACCCTAATTTTCCCACCGGTTGTCGGTTTCGTCTCACTAAACCGCCAGCCCAAGTCCATTTCTTGTCTTTGCTTGAACTATGATATCATCTCCTCTAGTTTGTTCTCTTATACAGCAAGCTCGTTTCGTGTCCCTGAGTGTTACTCCTATCATTATTCGTTCCATGGCCCGTTGAGCCGACCTAACCATTCACTCGTATTACGTGCTGGTTGTTTGCTTGATCGAATTTGTTTTTCTATTATCATCGAGCGCCCCGTTACAGGTTTTACCTTTGCGACCCCTGTCTGCTAAACATTACTAGGGTAGTACTTATTCAGAATCCCAAATAACCTGAAACGTACAGCTACAAAGAGGATCCTCATAAAAACCGGTTTATCCATCGCTCCCAGGACAAAAGGCAACTGAGAATAATGCAGACGACATTCCTCTCTCCACCGGAGCAGCGACCACAACGCCAGACGCAGGCTCGCCGGGGCCTCAGACGGGCCTGCCGAGTGACTCGGCTACCCCGAGTCGGCTGAGTCCCACAAAGCCTGACAGCCACCAATCCGTCAGTACCATCAGGTATGTTATTTTCCCAGAGCTAGCCCTGCAGAACCCTATCTGTTCTCGACGTTCATTACATGTGTGCAATGCTGACCGAAGAAACAAATACTCGATGTTTGTCATATTTAAAGCTTTATATTTATAGAATCTATTTCGAAGTCATTGATGACCAAATAATGGGTGATTTGCCTGTGAATGCTACAGTAAACATTGACCAAGCAGGAATTGTTTGTTCTTTAATTGAAAGGGCAGGTAAAGACACCTTTTAAAACAAACCTTTGTCTTAAATTTTTGCAGCCTTTCATTAGTCATTCTTGTTATAAATATCTGTGCGTGCAATGCTCACGAATCGCGATATCCGGGCCTGCGTTGTCCATTCCACGTGAGGTCCTGGTTGTAGAATGTATTGCTGGAAGCAACGGAACGGCAGAGACACAAGGATCAAAACATCATAGGAAAATTATGGCACCTCAATGCATCGCCAAAACGACGGCGGTGTTTGTATATAGAATGTCGTTCGCAAAATGCCGCCTAACTGCTTAAAGGATTGGGCTCGTGGCTTCATTGTTCATCACACTGCTTGAATTGAAAGAAAGAAGTGGAGTTCGGCTGGATATGTAAAGCGAGGAAGCCGACAACCGCTGAACCATCAGGGTAACAGAGTTGTCATCAAAGAGATGGGACTAGAGGCACAAGCAGACTTATTTTGATGGCGGAATGAAATCAGAACATTCGGAGAAAAAAAACAGACTGGGCTACGCACGAAAAGCAGCTGGAGGAACACGCGAGAGACTTCCGTCGTGTAGTAGACAAAAGCAGGTTGATGATGACGATGACGATAATGCTGGAACCATCTGGGGATTTGAGTTCGGATATCAATTACTGAAAAATCCGTTTAAATTATTATTGGTCTCAGCTGTCTTGGTAACGTAAAGAGATAGAATTCATAGCCTCTGCCAAGCTTGAGCTGCACGGCATGGCATGAATATTTCATATGTGAAAGTGAACGCTGTTGCATTGCCGTTTCTGCACTTTACTTGTAAGCCTAACGTAGAAACCTTAGGCACGCACTCCAGAATAGGTTGCGCCCGTAGTTACAGCCCCTGCGCCGTAAAGGCATGACAATGGCCGCCAAAAAAGATGCCTCTGTGCTGTGCTTATTCCTTTCTACTGAAGAAAAATTCTTTCAGTACCCTTGTTGCACTACAATGTTCTTCATCGTGTAAGGGCGTAGACACCTTCGTTAGACTGAATCTTAACCACCTCTTATGATAGTAAGAACTTTTGATCGTAAGCCTTTATTTTGGAGTCCCTTCTGAAGGCCTTCCTGTTCACTAGAAGGACTAAACAGGTAGTTCCGTTCAGGGCGTTGAAAACGACTTCAGAAATCCGAACATACCAACAGAACGACTCAAAAGGCCCATGGACAAAACCAATAATAGTAAAAATCTAGCCACGACGAACATACGGTATATTTGGGTCTGGATTAAATAAGTCAAAGCCATTAGAAATGCCCTCCAAGCACGCATCCGTCACACCAGTTCGGCTACTTTACTGCACATCACCCGAGATACATATGATGCGTCGTTCTGGACTTCTACTTTAAAATCCTCTACAACCGCTACACGCAGGGTGGACGTACCACGCGTTTGTTGTTGCTTGAGACGTCAACGGTAACCACACGTTGACAGCTGAATACAGCATAACGCTATACCCTTTAGGTGGAATGGCAGTGACAGTGGCAGCTGCCATGAGAAGATAACGGCCGTTTCAATACTCCCACTCGGTTACGACGTTGACATACTCACCTACCCCCAATTTCCATACCCTCTCTAGTAGGTTTTTCCACGGACGATGACGATGACCGCTGTCACCAGCGCCCTTTGGCCGCGAAGTGAAGGCAGAGCATCTCCGACGAGGGGACGGAAACAAAGCGTCTTACCCTCGCGAAGGGCCGAATCTCTTTCAAAAAGAAAAAAGAGTGAGTACCGAGAGAGAGTGAGAAAGAAGCTTTATTCAAGAAAGTGGTCAGAGAAGCGTAGCGGCCACCGTCTGTAAGCTAATGACATCGGCGGCTCTTTTGACCAGGGCTTCTTGTATAGTGCCGTCACAAAAACCTAAAGCCTCGCTCCACTGCTAGCTGCTGGTATTAAAAGGAAGGGGTCTTGGAAACGTTCGCATACGGAGCGATTTAATGAGGCGTGCCCCCCACGAGGGGGCATGCTGATGTAGAGAAATTATTGATTGATTGATTGATTGATGATTGATTGATTGATTGATTGATTGATTGATTGATTGATTGATTTGATTGGATTGATTGATTGATTGATTGATTGATTGATTGATTGATTGATTGATTGATTGATTGATTGATTGATTGATTGATTGATTGATTGATTGATTGATTGATTGATTGATTGATTGATTGATTGATTGATTGTACGGTTTAACGCACCCTACGCAACGCAGGCGAAGAGATGCGCTGTAGTGAGGGCATTCGGATAATGAGAACCCGGGGATCTTTAACGTGCGCCGAAATTTCATACATACGGGCGTTTTTGCTTTTCGCCTCCATCAGAAAAGCGGTCGCCGCGGCCGGAAATCGAACCCACGTTCTCGTGCTCAGCAGCACAACGCCCTAGCCACTGAGCCACCGCGGCGGGTGTTGATGGGAATTCTGACGGATAAATAAGATGGAGGCGGGCTCTGCTTGGGAAGCGTTCATTTTCAGGATCCGCCACATAAGTGTCTGACCTATTGTAAGGCATGGATGAGCTGGAGAGAATTGTTGACGTCAGAGGCCATAGTGTTCTGCGATAGCATTAAAGATTGTTAGTCTGTCTCTGGCGGAGTGACTCCCGTGGTGAGGAACGATACTCATGCCGGCTTGGCGAGTATGCGCTCCACCGCGTGTAAGTTTTCATTGCCCTCCAAGTCAGTCGGGGCTGGGGTCCATATCAGCTCCATTGGTTCCCCTGGTGGATTTCGCTTGAGTATTTTGAGCGTCGTGGTTGACATGTGTCCCCGGGCAAAATTTCTAAGGCCATTTTCGAGTCAAGGGCTAAAACCACTGCTGCCTCTTCCACCACAGTAGGGAAGGTGATTATGACTGTGAGAGTGTTGAACGGGACAGCGCTTTTTTGACCGCTGATCGCTATATCGTATGCCCGTGATGCCTAGACTCAGCTGCGTTAGAGTACTCCACCTCCGGAATATTTACGAGCTGCCTGGCGAGAATCCGGGCTCCTTCTTGGCGTCGTGCCGAATTATGAAAAGGGTGCATGTACCTAGGTCAAGGCCTTACGACTCTTGGCTCGAACGGGAACGAAGCATTCCGCAAAACAGGAAGCGCTCCGGAGAGCGAAGCTCAACTCTAAGGAGCACTCAGCGACGTTCACTTTGACATGATGTTTCCGCATTCACAACTTATTAAAAACTACTAGGTGTCCTCGACATCTTTTTTCTTCCGTCATTTGATTGGTTATTCCAGCTTACATCATTAGCTGATCTGAGCATTTTTGAGGACAGCTAAAACAGAAGGACACATACAAAAACCCCTTCGACATGCCGCCGGTAAGAGAAGAAAATTAAAGGAACACTTGTGCTTATAATAAAGACCAAATTTTTAACACGAAAATGTTTTATGCCGGGGTCCACCAAAATCTGACTGACATCATATCCGTCATGAAAATGACATCGCCAGAAAAACTTCCACTGACGCGGCTGCTCCGGGATGTGAACAACCAACTCTTTCGCTGCAACGGGGGGTGATAAACGCACTCCCGACTACGCAATGAACAGACGCGTGTATAAGACGACGAACGTGCCCGATATCTTTCCTTCAGATGGTGCTGCCATCTAGGAGAGGCGAAGCGAAGTAGTGCATCATGACGCTAATGAGCGCCGACAGTTGGCGCCTCGATGCCAGCGCCTACGTGTACGGAGGACGCGCACGTAACCTGCGGAGAAGGCTGTAAGGCAACGACTCAGAGTAAGATCGACGCCTTCTCGCGAATGTCGCGCTCTTGGCACGGTCCGCTGCTCCTTTCGCTGCAGTGCACCATGTGTTCACCAAACGATTCGCTGACAACCCGTTTGGTTTCGTTCGCACGGACGGTTTGGGAGTGCCTGTGGTTTCACTCGGATTTCCGCAATGCTCCGGCGCGTGCAATTAAGTGTGTAACGTTGATGCTTATAACGATGCTATACCGACGAAATATAAATAACGATGTGCAAGCTCATATTGATGCACAATACACATTCAACTGCTCCTGGTTCCAATGGAAGAGGAATCAACCACATTGTACTGAAATGGGGGCGCCGCCTTTATACGCGTTGGGCGAACACAATTCACGAAGGAAAAAGGAGGGGACACGAGAACAAATAAAACTTCAAAAATTCAGTTACAAAAACACATAGTGAACGCGTAAAGCAAAAGACCTGTTATATATAACATATCAACACTGCCGCTTTCTTTCAAAAGTTACGTGCCAACGAGCCAATGTTCGAACCCCGAACACCTCGTGACGAAAAACGACACCTTACTAAGTTAGGGCTTTTACTGTTTTTTCTGACATCAGACATAGTGGACAAAAATGTATTAACAGCAGAAAGGTTTTTAAAGTCATAAAATGACCACCGCATATTATTGCGTCATTTCGGGGGAAGTTGATGTCAAAACACTTCGCACCTTGCAAGAACCTCCTTGTGGGGATGTTGGCTTTTTTTTAAAGGCGAACAAGTTCTGCAGAGTTACTTCGTCTTGAACGAGATAACCCAACCTGCTAACACACTCCTGTGGCATAAAATTACAAAAATAAACAATACGTAATGAAAATCATTTTTCCGTAGAATGCGTAAAGTGCTGGCAACTTTTCAGAACTTCCTGGCGGCGTTCACGTGACTCAGATGAGCTTCTGCCACCTCGGCGACAAGTCAACGTCAGGATTCGCTCGGAAGACGCAACGAAGTTACGGCCCTAGCAGGCTTGGACGTGCTGACTTGCCGCCGCGCTAGCCCATTGCGATGCGTTTTCGCAGCCATGTAAACGCGGCTACTGAAAAGCCCTAACGGGCCCTGCCACAAGGCATTTGCGCTTCTATTGAACTTGGAGAGAGATAAATGTTTTTAGGCTTCCTCAATTTTCAGGTTGCGAGCAACTGATTTAGGCACAACGCTTAGAACTGACGTACCTAGGTAATTCACCCTGACTGAGGGAAGGACGAGCGCAACAAACGTATGGATTGTACACGGCGCCATCCTGTTGATTTCTCTGTGAACGGGTATTGCCCTTGTTTTGGTAGACGTATATCGATATTTTAACGCGATGGCGCTATCTGAGCCACTTTCTAAAATCCAGTCCCGTGTGCGAAGCCAACTTTTTGTTTACTTTATCATCATCATTACGTCTTTGTTTTCCTGTTGTTACAGAGCATGACCCAATCACGAAAAGCTGCTGTTTCAAGCAGCTTGACGAGGTGGCTGGCCCAGTACTGGCAGGAATGATCGGCGCAGATTTGAACAGAAAAGTAAAGTGATACATACTCACACACAGTATACATTTTCATTCGTGTAACCTAATACAGCATACACATGAAAAACGCCACGAGGGACACAAATGAATTCGCACACACGAAAATAAAATAATAACGGCTATCTGACTATTCGTGATAGCAAAAGAACTTGAATGAGAGAACGCCCTGCACACAAGAAAAAGGAGCATGCTGCTGTTGCTTTGCTGAGCGACCCCTGGGCGTCCGCATAGTGATGCCTGCTCTTAAAAGATGTGCTGGCTCTCTCACTTACTTCTTTGCGTCTGTCTATGAAGTGTATCGGTGCAGGCATAAATTAACGGAACCATTGCTTCAGCCAATGACAGAACTCTGTGCACAACTAGGTTCTAGTGCAAGACTTTACCTTTCCTTTCACATCATTTGTATATTAACGTTTCCTTTAGCGTCGTTAGCGTCATTTACCTTCACATAATAGCTTATCGGTGCGGAATTTGCGCTAGCGAAGCTGTATATCTTGCCCTTTATATATCTTGTGCTGCGTAAATCTCTTATTTTATTCATGTACGCGGAATCACCTTTAACACGACTGCCACATTTCTGAACAGCAGCCCCCTCTTTCGCTAATATCCAAAGAGTCACGGTACACTTTTTCAGCGTCGTCGGTAACGTTCTGTGTTATGCAATGCAAAGCGTCCTTTCGATCCTTGATATAAAATCGTCAGTCATACTGCGGGGCAGTACTTCACAGCATCAACTAACGGGACTTATCTCAAATACTCCCTGGTTATGAACAACATTTAAAGAAAAAATATTTTATCCGGTGCTTTTCTAAGCGCAAGGCGGGAGAAACCATGAATTGCGTTTAAAAAACGCACAGAAAACGGGGATGCCCGCCACTGGCCACAATCACACAATCTTTCAACCTTACAATTGTTTGCTTTAGCTTTAATAATAATACCAGTATTTTAGCGGCGTTAAGATGCCAACCGTACAATCACGAAGACTACGATGACGTGTAAGTACAGTTTACAAAGATTACCCATGCTCCAAAATAAACTTACAAAAACCATACGGCTGCTAAGCAGGAGAACGCACTTACTTCTCTTCTTGCCCTCTGTAGATGGAATTGACGCGGTGTGTGATCGTCCGCCACTTAGGTCAAAGCTCGGTTCCTCGTATAAATGTGTAGTAAGATGGAAAGACAGCGCTAAATCAGTCATGTCACTGGGAGCAAAGATGGCGCAATAATGAGCAGAGACTTCATTTTGCGAAAAAAATACACGTTTCAGCGATCAAACGTCATAAACACAAGATTAAAAATGTCGAGCAAATCAACCAGAAGATAGTGTATTTGAAGGGACCCTGCAGGACATTTTTCTTTTTTTAATCTTATGCATACTCCCACAAATCTGCCCACGCTGCCAGTGTGACCGACACACACAAGAAGAAATTAACATCAGTCACGACCTTTACAACATCTATATAAACAGCCGAATATGTTGCTATCTCCCTAGCCGCAACCGCTTCCGAAGAATATACAGTTCTACTGATCGCCTTCCAAGCCGCACGCCGCAGGTTCCTGCTCTGAAAATGTCCCTAGCAGAACTTGCTATTCTTAAACACAATAAACAACTTCCAGAACTACAGACTGTTTGGTCACCTGGCCACCAATCGTTCAAAGGAAATGAGTCGGCACACGCCGCTGCCCGCGCCCAACACATCGGGCCGTTTCCCAAGAGGTGGATACCTACAAGGTGACGACATCCTCAAGCCTACACAACTGTGAAAGTCCGCCGCCATTTACACCCACTATCGACACGGGCGCCAACAGTACCCAGTCCCCCTCCCACACGTATCCAGAACCGAAGCTACTATATTCCGACAACTAACAAACTCTTACCCCCAAAAACGAGGTAGCGGTGGCGTAGAAGTAGAGCATCCGCCTCGCGTGCAGAAGGACCCTGGCTCGAATCCCGGTGCCGGAAAATTCCAGCCGGATTTTTAAAAAGAAAAAAGAATCCCCATGTTGATGGAATTTCAGAATGAGGCTTGGGGTGCAGCCTGACCCCGGCGACCATTACCGGCAACGCACTCCCTCACCAGAGCAGGACTGGCCACCCTGGTATAGTAATAGCCACAACCTCAAATGAATACGTCAATTAACCCGCGCCCCTCAGTCTCCGGTGGCTGCGAAGCAACGGACCACAGCAGCGGTCAGACGTGTGACGCAGCAGAGGGTGCTAAGAATCCCTGGAGCCGGATAGGCCATCATTAGAGTCTGAACCTGGCAACGTTTAGCACGAGAACTTTATCTAGTGACGCGAGTCTAGAGGTGTTCGAGGAATTAGACGGCATGGGATGTCATAAGAGTTAGTGAGGTTAGGAGGACAGGTGAAGCATTTACGATGCTGAAAAATCGACACCTAATATGTTCCCTTGGTTTAATGGACAGAAGAGAACTGGGAGTACGATTTCCAGTCAATAAGAGCATAGCTGGCAACATAAGCGAATACAATAGCATTAACGAAAGGGTAGCCGGTCTTGTAATTAGGCTTAATAAGAGGGACAAACTAAACTCAAGGTGGTACAGGGCTACGCGCCTACATCCGGCCACAACGACCAGCTGGTTGAACGCTTCCGAGAAGGTGTGGAATAGGCAATGGCTAAAAAAAAGCACAGTACCCCGTAGTTACAGGAGACCTAAATGCTAAAGTAGGCAAGAATCAGCCTGGAGACAAGGCAATTTGTATTGTACCGTATTTACTCGCCTAATGATCGCACCTTTTTTTCCAAAAATATGATGCCAAGTTAGGGGTGCGATCATTACGCCAGGTAAATTTTTCGCATAAAAGTTTCGGCGCTGAAAACGCACGTTGCAGCTCAGAACGTTTACGAGAAGTCTCATGAACATCATTAACTTAACAAATCAAAACATAATAAACACTCCACTGACCACCGAATGACCACCGAGTGATGCAAAATGCAGTGTTTTTCATTGCGGAACGCGCCGGAATGAAGGAATGACGGAACGCGCCGGAACGAGTTTGCTGTGAGGTGAGAACAGGTCGACCAATAAGTGGCTGCTGTCACAGTGGCTGCTGTCACAAGACATGGCTGCCGACTCAGCAAGCCGAGCGCGTTTTTTTTATGTTTTGTGAGTACATTATGTGCATTTAGTGAGAGTTTCTTCCGTACCAATAATGAACTCACGCGCTTGCCGATATCGGTAATATCATCAAGTCCGTGGCAATAACGTAGCCATGTCCGCTTTGAAAGCGGATGAAACTAACGTAAGCACGACCATCGTCGTGTAGACTTGGCACACATACGACATATGGTTGGGGCAAGCTCAGGGTGCGATCATTGCGCGGGAAATTAAAAAAGACATTTTGCCGACAAACTTCAGGGGTGCGATCATTACGCGAGTGCGATCATTATGCGGGTAAATATGTTATTTTCTAGGCTATAGAAATAGCATGGGAGGGGGGGGGGCTACTAGCCGAGTTCGCAGAACGGAATAATCTAGGTATCATGAATACCTTCTTCTGCAAACAAGAAAGCAGGAAGTGGACGTGGAGGAGCCCAAATGAAGAGCATAAAAATGAAATAGACTTCATATTGTGCGATAATCCTGGCTTCGTGCAGGATGTGGAAGCGCTCGGAAGGGTAAGGCGTAGTGACCACCATGTGCAAATTTCTTTAATTAGGCTAGATTTGAGGAGGGTCCGTAATACGCTAGTACGAAACAAGCAGAATAATGAGCTAACGGGAAGACATGAAGTTCAAGTTCAAGAATTCAGGATCGCGCTGCAGAACTGATATTCAGATCTTACCGAGGAAGCAGAAATTACGACAGAGGAAACCCGCGAAAATCTTACACGCATTATCGCGGAGTCTGCAGTCGAAGTCGGGGGCACGATGGCTAGACAGGATACTGGTTAACTTTCCCAGGAGGCAAAACATCTCATTCGGAAACGACAAACCATGGCAATCCATGGCAATCCCCAGCTGACAGAATACAACTAGCGGAACTTTCGAAGTTAATCAATAAGCGTAAGACTGCTGACATACGCAAGTATAATATGGAGAAGATCTAATATGCTGTAAAGAACGGGGGCAGCATGAAAGCAGTAAAGAAGCGTCTAGGCGTGGGGGAAAATCAAATGTATGCACTTAAAGATAAGCAAGGCAATGTCATCGCAAATAGGGATAAAATAGTCATAGTAGCCGAGACGTTCTATAGAGATCTGTACAGTAGCCGGGACGTCCTGGATAAAGCCGAACGAGAAAGTAGTTCAGATGAGATAGACATCCCACAGGTAACGACAGATGTAAGAGATGCTTTGAAAGAAATGAAAGGTGGCAAAGCACCTGGTGAGGATCAGATAACAGCAGACCTCTTGAAGGATGGCAGGCAAATTGTACTTGAAAAACTGGCAAACCTGTATACGCAATGCCTAATGACCGCAATGGTACCGGAATCTTGGAAGAACGCGAACATCATCCTAATCCATAAGAAAGGTGACATGAAGGACTTGAAAAATTACAGGCCGATCAGCTTACTGTCAGTCGTCTACAAGGTACTTACCAAGGTAATCGCTAACAGAATTTCTGCCACCTTAGATTTCAGTCAACCTAAAGAACAAGCAGGGTTCCGTAAAGGTTATTCAACAATGGACCATATTCACACGATCAATCAGGTGATAGAGAAGTGCACTGAGTATACTGAACCCTATATATAGCCTTCATAGATTATGAGAAAGCATTTGACTCGGTCGAAACCCTAGCAGTCATTCAGGCATTACGGAACCAGGGGTAGATGAGCATTATGTAAGAATACTAGAGGATATCTACAATGGGTCCACAGCTACCATCATCCTCCATAAGGAGAGCAGTAAAATACCTATAAGGAAGGGCGTCAGACAAGGAGACACAATCTCTCCAATGTTATTCACAGCATGTTTACCAGAAGTATTCAGAACATTGAATTGGTAACAGGTGGGAGTAAGCGTTAATGGAGAATACCTCAGTAACCTCAAATTTTCTGATGACGTTGCCTTGCTAAGTAACTCAGGGAACGAATTGCAAAGCGTGCTTAACGCGCTGGACAAGTAGAGTAGAGCCGTAGGCCTGAAAATTAATATGCACAAAGGTAAAGTAGTGATGAAAAACCTCGGCACAGCACAGCGGTTTAAAATACGTGGCGATGCAGTGGAAGTGGTAACCGAATACAACTACTTAGGCCAAGTTGTGACTCCAGATCCCAGCCATGAGGCAGAAATAATTAGCACGATAAGAATGGGGTGGGCTGCGCAAGCATTCTCCCATATGGCAGCCTACCATTGTCCCTGAAGAAGAAACTGTATGACAGCGGCATCTTACCGGTACTCACCTGCGGGGCAGACACTTGGAAGCTTACCAAGAGGGTTCAACTTAAATTAAAAACAACTCAGCGAGCAATGGAACGGAAGTTGATAGGTGTAACATTAAGGGACAAGAAGAAAGCGGAAAGGGTCAGGGAGCAAACCCGTGTTAGGACATAATATTAGAAATTAAGAAGAAATGGACGTGGGCAGGGCATGTAATGCGAAGGCAACATAACCGTCGGTCATTCAGGTTAGTAGAGTGAATCCCTAGAGAAGGCAAGCGTGGCAGGGGGCGGCAGAAAGTTCGATGGGCGGATAAGATCAAGAAGTTTGCGGGGATAAATTGGTTGCAGTTAGCACAGGATCGGGATAATTGTAGATTAATTGAAGAGGCATTTGCCCTCCAGTGGGCGTAGACAGGCTGGTGATGATGATGATGACCCCCCAAAACCCTACTCCATTATATGTACCCGACCCCCTACTCCGCCACTTGCAAGTAATGCTGGCAGTCATACCATCTGGCATGAAGTTGTTCACAAACCACGTCGTTTACTCCTACTTCCCAACCTACATACCAACAGTGGGAGGCACCAGCTGACCAGCTCCGACCTGTCCTTCGAGCGTAGCCTGATGGACAGGGTGCGGTGGCCAGCGCAAGCCATGTACCCCGAAACTAGAGGAAAACCTCCCCAAGGCGGGGGCCCAGACATCGGCACCTAAGGCCCGCCTTAATAAAGTTACTCCTGCCTTTCCTCATTTGAAATCTTAAATGCTTCCAGAACGTAGTCAGCCAACACATGTGGTTCTTATATTATGGGTTCGCTAAGCTGCTCAGCCAAACATCACTGCTCTAGGCCCATCAGATAACTTAGAAACTTGCTCAAAAGATTTTTCTCTCGTTGCCAGTCTTGGCGTTGTTTGATCGCTATACTTCCGTCATTACGGCGGCGTGGCGGCCATTGGCCGGCTTTCCTTCACTTGCAGCAGTGGACCGCATTCGATAGCCACTTTATAAAAGCAGTCACAAAAGCAAAGCAGAAAACGGAAGGCCTCCCTGCGGCGACAATCAATAACGCAATGCCGTTCCGTTCTGGCGATAACTATAACTTTTGCAGTGCTGCAACACGCCGAGGAAATACAGAAAGCGTTATTGCAAGTGTTGCACTGTCCCTTACGGCTTGGCGGGGATTAAACGCATGTAAATGCCTGGCGTTGCATGCGGACAGCCTTTACGCAAGTATGAAGAATTAAGCGCTGTGGAAACAGTATATGTAAGTTTCACCGGCCTCAAGTAGACCCCACAGCAAAATACATGAGCCAAAGCCCAAACGCGTCCACAGCAAGCAGGTATAAAATTACATAACATAGATTGTTAAAGATTGGTTGATGAGGTCTTTGCTGTTGTGTGTGCGTGTGCGTGGTCGTGTTGTGTGTGTTCGTGTACGTGTACGTGAGCGTGTGCGCGTGTGCGGGCGCGTGTGGGTGCGGTAGTGTGCGCGTGCGTGCGTGTGTGTGTGTGTGTGTGTGCGCGCGCGCGTGTGTGCGCGCCGGTGCGTTCATACACCCGTAGTAAATACAGGTATTAAAGTTGGTGAGTGACCTCCCTATTGGTGCATGTATTCGCACCTGAACAATTTTTTTTGCTTTACTGCACTACTGCCGAAACGAGACAGCCATCTTTACATGGTAAATTGTGCACACAACCAGCTTCACTTCAGTACGCTGAACAGGTAGGGGCGTGGTACGTGTGCTTCACCTCCGCTCTTTTCTGGAATGACAAAACATGTCACTACGGGAACAATATGAATGGCTTACCATTGCATAAGTTTACGAACCAAGGCTGATTTTGGGGTTGTGTTTCAGCCACCTGCTCTGCCCCTACCCCAACCTCTGGTGTGCACCATCGGAAGCAAGATCAACTCCCCAGAGATGATTCCAAGCGACTACCCTCTGCGACTACATCTTTACGACTCACTGTACAAAGACGGCCGCAATGCGTTACCCGACCCGCAGGCCTACACCGACGAACCTAACTATATTCGCCAGTGCCCAAGCCAGACACAAGAACACCGGCTTCGGCATCGCCTTTGCTTTCCTGTAAGCATCCCATAGCACAAACATGTAACGAGGTTTAAAAGAGCACCGCGGAAAGGACAATGGGCTAGACACTGCAATCATTCTTCTTCGGTTCAACTCTCCCAATCTTTGCTCTTGTAACGTAGCCTAGCCTTCATCTGTCAATATTCCTACCTGTAGTAGAGTTTAAACTCCAGAAGAGAGGAGAATTAAGACATTTTAAGACTATGATGCCAACCTCGTAAAAATCAATTGCGGCAACACACCAAGACGTGGCATTCAGCCTAGGTATAAAGCTGCACTCCGCTACGTATCATATCGAAGGCAAATTTTACAGCCGCGGGATGTAGACAGGGAGCAACGGGGTCTGGGCACTTTTTACTTAACTCCCTCCTTCAGTTTTGCTCCTGGGGGGAAAGGAAGATAATTGAAGCAACTTAATTTGTCACCAAATAACGACGGGAAAAATGGTTCAGTTTTAACAACTTAAACCTTGGTTATCACGAGCTAAAGTGAAGACTAGGCACAGAGTGTTTCGCGAAAGCTTGTCTGCTTAAAATGTGGCAGCCTGCCACCCATATAAATGTACTGAATGATTTCATTCACCCTTTTGCTTCCACTGGAGGGTACGCATAGACAGCCCAGCCGGCGCTTCATCGAAGGCGAGACTGAGAGACCAAGCGGCGGCGAAGCTGCCAGCCGCTAAACGGTCGCCTAGCAACAATACGTGGTTCGTGTGAGCTGCCGGAGTTCGGTAAAGCGAGGTGATAATGCCGGACTCATAGACGCACTGATAGCAAACAAAGAACATACTTTATTTGGAACTAGCCGGAACGTGACGGGTGCCATGCATGCTTAAAAGCGCACTGCCCATCCGGTCACGCGAAATCTGTCACGTGAGTCACTATTTACAGCGGGCCCACCAGATGGCGGTAGTTGTCCGTCTGATGGGGCTTGACGGAGCACCCTACATGACAGTTCACTTACGCTGAAGCGCACTATGAGCGGCCGCGCCAATTCTGAGCAATCAAGCGTGAGCGAAGCAGCTGTTTCACTGTCGCCTAGTCACGTGGTACCGTAGCGGCGAGCGCCCGAGCCAGCGAAGTGATAGGAAAGACGAAGCTTGCGCTCCTGCGGCTGAAGGTCTCTTGTGACGGATGAATGACATCGAAATATGACCTCGAAATGACAGCCGAGCTTTCACTCCAGCATCATTTCATCGCCACTAATATCGAGTCTCGATGTCCTCTCCCATCCCAATTGTCCCCCGTTTTAGAAGAATAAAAAGATTGGAAGCTCAATTAGTGTGCGGTCCGGCATCTACAAGTTTTTATTTTTAATTTCTAAATTATTCCTCGATGACCGCTTTTATACGTTCAATGCCTGTTCTTGTTAACTTTTATTTTCCTTTCCTATTCCAGCATTCGCTTTTTCGGGGTTCGCACCCACCCTTCGTTCGAATGAAAACCCTGAGATACCAACGGGACTGGGGCGTGGCATGCACTTTGTTGCCTGCTTAGCAGTTTCTATGTCATTTTCTTCCCAATCGTTAAGAACAGCAAAATGGACGATTTTCTACGAGTTCCAGTTGAAAATCTGCGCGTAAAGCACTTCTGAAGGAGAAAAGGACACTCGTGAATTTCTTCACGTCAATTTCGTCTTCTCAATTTCAATTTCGTCTCATTAATTTTGTCCCGTCAATTTCGTCTCGTCAATTTAAACCCAAAACATTCATGTGTTTCTTTTACGCGCACTTTTTTCCGAAGAACGCACTTATCGTAGCATTACTCTAATGCCATTGCTGGTATCAAAAAAGCGTCCCGCTGGTTGACATCGCACGTGAACAGCGCGAATAAGACCCCTGCATTAGGAGTAGATAGAGCACATCGAATAAGATCACACGAGGCGTGTATGAGAAATAACAGGGGTGAGGCCTTCACAATTCTTCGATGTTTTACCTCACTTTAAAAAACTAACATACCGCGCATTTGAGAGCGTTAACCTATTCAGCAAACGGGACAGAAAGAAATAGGGCTAATTTTTTTGGTCATAGACCGTTTAAGATATGGCATCCCGGTAATAAAGTCTTGCCCTGTAGATATTCAACTGCCGTACTGTTAAGCTATGCGAAGCTGGGGAAGCACCAAATTTCTCCAGAATTCACTAATAAAAATTAGCCAACAAAATTTATAAACAATTTATGAAAAGTGACCCTTACTAGTCACCGCAGGCTAACATAGGGGAGACCCAAAATTTAGAAGGTGACATGCGACCACGCAGTCTACACCCCGCCCCTCTTTTAGCGAAGACAGAAGACAACCCAAAGTTAAAATGAAGAACGGCAGCTTGTCTCTTGTGTTTCGTTTATTGAATAGACACAGACGACGAGCCCCCCACACGGGGAGAGTGGAGGGAAACTCGGCATGCACAAGCTTCAAGCGGCGTCAGAAAGAATGTGCCAAGTTTTTGCGTGCGCACTTAAAAATTTCGCAAAACCTGAGCCATAGACAACTTCACTGTAAAACCCTGCTAACCGTGTTTTTTTTTTTGTATTTCCCCTGCTACGAAACACCTGACAATGTGTAGGACAAAATGTGACATTTTCCAATGTATTTTATATTTTTTGTTGAAAGGTCCTTCGAGGGTAGTGTTGAGTTCACTTACAAAGACACTTCTCTAAAAAATTTTCATCCAATTTAGTCTGTGAAGTTGGAAGACCAGGGAAGCTGAGGTGATACATAGTTTTGAATAAAAACACGAACTCGTGAAAGAACTTCGCCGGTGTTCTCGTAACGCTTTTCTTTTGATATGTGTAGATAACGCGTCCCTTGAAGCACTGCCATCATGCGCAGTGTCCTTGTGTTTAGCCGTTTTCCTTCTTTCCCTCACAGAAGTCTTCGAGGCTTGCGATGTCTATGATGTTCATGATGTCCATGTTTCCATTTGTGCATCGTCTCCCCCCTAGGTTGGTTGCTTGCTCTCACTTCATCGTATGAGAACCAGCGAGGCGTCACCAAATCCTCAAGCACGTCATTAGCTGCCGCCACAATGTCTCCATGGACACTTTTCAGCCGGCTCATGCAGCGTCCAGCTTCAAAGCCCGTTAAGCGGTTTTGAAACAATCGAATATTGCCAGTTACGACTTTCCAGTAGTAGTCGACTCCTATTAGTAGTTTAATATTGTCATTTGAAGTGCCAGCATCATCGGCGTGGCAAAGATCACCGACTTCATTCGCATCTTCCGCAATAATTAAAAACCGAAAACAGAGTTCCACTGCAAATAGTAGGAACTTCGAGAGCTTCGATTATGACGGCCTCACTGTAGTGTCGGCTCGTAATATGCAGCTCCACGCGTAGGTTTGCTTGAAAGAGGGCATTTTCGAGAAGGCCTGTAAATTGTGCGTCCCTTTTTCGATTACGTAACAACGAAGAATATGCCGTCAGCAAAAGCTTGTCTTGCACCTTGGTCATCGTCTTCTGGAGTAACAGCGCTGAGGGTGATGGTTACTATGGATTGTGACGCACATAATACACGACACATCGGTGTTGGGCGAAGTCTGATGATGGTTCATCGAAATACGAAAACGATATCGTCATCCTTCTAATTGTGTGTCATTGTGAGGGTTCTTGGCGGCACAGTTTCACACAAAATGGCCATCGCTACGTTATAGAGCAATTTGAGGCAGATCACATACGAAAATTTTTGTAGAAAGGGCATTTCCCGCAGTACAGTTCAAGGTATAAAACCAGTTTTCCGCGTGTATACTCCCGACTTAAGTCAACTGTTTTGCCATTCGTATAGGCTTTAAATGACCTCCTATGTAGATCGTTAGAAGACAAACATTTTTATGGGTATTTGTTTGGATGTGCCAACGCAGGCAAGCCTACAGGGTGATAGATGACCTGGAGCTAACCGGCCCACGTGCTCTGAACTATTTCTGGCAACGTGGAATTCGCCACGTTGGCATCGTGGACACGCCCGTGATCGGCCTTCAAGCATCAGGAATACATCTAGCACTTCGGGCACTTAAGGTGGGCAATTACAAGATCGCTATGTCGCACGCAAGTACCTTACATCAAATGTCGTATTTGTGAATTCCGCACGAACCAGTATTCAATCGTAGAACTAGGTTGTGTCAGCCGCGTAACTGTCAAACAATTTTGGTATACAGAGTTATTTTCCCTCGTAATGGGTCAGTGTTTTGACAATTCTCTGATGCAGTTAGGTAGTCTTCCGTGAATAAGATGGTGCTGGCATCAATTGTGTTACACTTCACCTGCGCTTGCACGTATAAGTGAGGTTGTGGCACTCCGTACTCCAAGAAACGTCCACCTAACGTCGTGTCAAGGCAGCGGTTTTACCACACTTAGGCATAGCAGACAGTAAGACAGCACTGCGTTTTGTTGGTTTTTGCTTCTCTAAGGCATACATAGCCATAAACATATGAACTGGCAGGACATGTGTCCCTGTACGCCAAAGCGGCTGCCATCGCAATCGGCTTGGTTTTCACCCGAGGAGTTTGGTTGAACGGAACATTTTCGAGGCCGTTACGCAGGGTGATGTTCAGCATTCTTTGGCTAAGCAAAACAAAAAGGAGCGACTTATTCCAGTGTCTTAAAATATTTTGTAGCGTCCATTGCTTTCCAAAATGCGATCTCTGCAGTCGTAGAACAACGCCTGACTCCTTAGCAAACTAGTTAAAGGCGTCGGGTGCAATTTGTACGTGTATTATTCGTACATAGCATGCATGTGCATTTGTTCCGAGATACTGTATCCGAATCCCAATGGAGTAAGGGGCCGAACAGGCGTGGACTGCAAATAAAATGAAAAGGCTGTATTTTGGTGATAAGGTAACAGTACGCAAATAACCATCTTATCAGGACAAAAATGGTTTCCAACGACAGCCACTGCTCAAAAAAAAACGCCACACAGTTCGCGAAGCTGTAAAGGTACCCATCAATGAGGTCTATTTATTTGCTCACGTTCCAAGTTTCTCATAGTTACTGACACAACACACGACTCCAAAGAGTTAACATACCTTCAACACGCTCACTGCCAGGCTTTTTTGAATGCTTGTAAATCAAGAGAACCAAGGAAAAAGTGTAAAACCACGGGGAAACACTTTTCTTCACGTCCTTAAAAATGTTGGTACGATGTACAGAAGCTACAATTTCTGAAATACTTTTTTTCACCGAAAGTCCGCGAGAAACTCGCAAATACTCGCCTTGGGTTTCTCGCAGTGTGGAGAGCGTGATCGGCTGAGTACCCTTTAGTTATGGAGCCAGTAGCACACTGGCACCTCCAAGTTTTAGTGTAGCTAGCAGGGCACGCACCTTCATTTTAGACTGGCAAGTAATGCATTTCCTCAAATACAAAGTTCTGGAATTATCTGCCCTGCTAAAACGTGAGTGCCAGTGACCCACTTAAGAGTTAACAGATAAATGAGTCTTAAGACCAGGACCCGGCGCGAAGCACGTACCTGGCTCTTCTTGGCATTCATTTGTTGTGACCACAGCTGTCCTCAATTTTCGCATGTGATTGCAGTTTTAAAACCCAGACCCGAAAGGGGCTATTTGTGAGCGTCTGACCATTGCTCTGTGCAAAGTTCATAACGAGAAAAGCTGTTCTTCGCAAGGGTTCGGAACACATCTCTATGTTCAAAGTACATGCCGCGGAACCAGGAACCACATTACCGTCTACAATCACAAAACAGTTGTAGAGGGCGGATTAAGATAATAAACACGTATATCAAAGCAGCAGTTGTCCGTTCAGTTTGCGCGGAAAATGTGATCCCGCTCCCGCAAGAATTCGCCCAGTAAACTAGCCTTTACCATCCTCTGCTTAAACCCGCGCGGTGAATCCTTCTTCGGACATTCGTGGGAAACAAACAAGGCACTTTACATCAGCCCAACTGGCTCTGATATTGCAAACAAATTTACCATGAATGAACATCGCAAGCGTAGCAATACAGTCATAAAAACTTATGGGAGTGAAAATAAATGCTAACACCACAGACACAAACCCGGAGGAACAATTAATTTACCCCGCCCAAAAAACTATACTTCTGCTACAGCGTTTAATTGGCGTAATTCCACTGCCTATTGCCGTACAAAGCAATATTTTACATTTGGAAGGACCCGAAGCGAGAATTAAAATTTCTAATTTGTTCCTGTCTTGTGCAGCACAGTCTGTGTAGCATCCAGTTTGTTACCTTATAACGTTACCCAACATTTAGAGTCTAATGCACAAACGCAACTTCATTTGATCCTATGTTGAACGTTTGCATATTGATTGTGGTGCGTAGGCCAGCGACATCGTCAGGGGGGTCGTTTTGTGGAAATCCGCAGATCTGCGCTAGAAAGGTATCACGCTATCTCATTTTTTTATCTGCAACTGCTATTGCCACTAGAGCATCTGTTCTGCACACCTAAACAATGTGCGAAGAGTACTTCACAGCGCAACATTTCTGCTCACAATTCTTCCAGGCAGCCTATGCCGCAGTCAAGCAACCTGGGAAAGACAGCCTCCTTGTGCACC